>JAJMSK010000075.1:0-43877 GCA_030578555.1 Diutina neorugosa
GCCGCCAGCGCCGCCAGCGCCATGGGCGCCGGGTGGCGCCCGCCACTATACGATTGCATTCGCTGGTGGCTAGGAGTAAACTGAGGCACTCCGGGGGGAAGCGGCGGCGCGAGGAGGGTCAGGGTTTCGTCGGTATCGTCAAAGACACTATTATCGTCGGCGCCGTCGCCGGCGCCGGCGGCGCCCGCGGCGCCGAGGGCGCTGGCGCTATCGTCGTCGTGATCATCAAACACTTCGCCGGCAAAATGTCCGTAAAGCAGGAGAAACTGGAGGAAGTTTTCCGCCAAAAACGTCGGCGGGCGCTGGTGTTGTTGGCGAGACTTTTGTACCAAAAAGTCCCGGCGAAACCCGCCGACGACGTTGATATCCAGCGCCGTCAGCTCGCGCCGATGGGCGTCGTGGACGGCGCTAAACAGCAGCGACCGTCGTAACAGCAGCGGCACCAGCAGGTGTATCAGGCGCCCGTCGCTCGAGTCGTTGGCGCCGATGGCGCTGGCGCTGGCGCCCATGGCGGCGCCCGGCCCCGTGGGGGTGGTAGCGACGGCGCCGTAACTGGCATTGGTCACGGGAGTGTGACTGCCATTAGCGGGAGTGGCGCGAGCGTCATTGATCACTTGGTGGACGATATCGCCCCCCGGTTGGTGGAGGTGATCTTGGGGTAGGTGGCGCGCCACCACCAGCGCCACCAGCGACGTCGGCGCCGCCAGCGGAGTCGGCAGCTCGGAATCGGAGCGTGACGGAGTGCTCATAGGTCAACGAGTTCAACGGTCAACGGAGTCCAACAGAGGAGTAGTAAATTGGTCTGGTTAGATGTGTGGAGATGGGGACGGGTAGTGGTGCGGCTCTGACGGTGCGCGCGCGCGCAGCGCCCGGCGCAGCGCCAGGATGGCAGCGCTCTGCGCCCCGAGCGCCACACGGTTAGGCGGCCCGGGAGCCACCCAGTAAACGACAAAGTGATAGCAAGTAGCCGTGGCGGCAAGTGGCGATTCGTAAGGCATTTATTATACCACAGTAACCTCAATGGTTATGGGGTCGCCAAAACTAGTCAATGGCAGTCGTCTAATGGTGCTATAATTGGTAATTGTGTTGGTAGAGCATTGTCACGTAATGTTACGTAGAACGTGGTACCAGTACACATGTGGTGTTAATCGAGTAGAGGAGATGTTTGGTAATGTATCAACAACCATTTCGATTCAATGTGGCAATTGACATACATAGAATTCTTGCAACAATCGTCCCAACCGTATTAGATTCTTGCAACAACAGTCTTATTCAATGTAACAATTAATATCTAGGATTCTTGCAACAACCATCCCAACCAATGTAACAATCAATATCTAGGATTCTTGCAACAACCGTCCTAGTCTCTAGACGTGACTTCATTTGGCATTTGGTAGCGTCTAGTTGTAGAAGTGGCTTTAGCTAACAATAATAGACTCCACACTAATAAGTTATGATAGATTCTTGCAACAACACAGTCGAGACTCTTGCAACAACAGTTGAGATTCTTGCAATAGTATCTTTGGCTCAAGTACACCGTTTACGATTCTTGCAACAACCACGTTGATGATTCTAGCAACACCCATCAAATTACTTAATAAAGTCAAGAGATTCTTGTAACAACTTCACCTCATCGAATTACTTTAAATAGTTAAGAGGTTTTTGCAACAACTCACGTCAACAAGCGAGATCAAGTTAGGTCTAAGGAGAAGAAAATACAAGTAAGCTAAAGGGCTGAGTTCTAGGGCTGGTTAGCCCCGGTTTATGGCTAAGTCCTAGGGCTGGTTCAAGGCTGAGTCCTAGTCGCCGTCGTCGTTCGAGGGATGCGTGTGTCTGTCTGAAGCTGGCTTTGTGGATGCATAATCACCCCATGGCTTTGTCTCCTCCATCGGGGCGACGCAGACTCCGACCCCACTCCGTCGCGTCCCTTAAACATCTCCTCCTTGGAATTCTTTGTGGTAGTTAGTCTGTAGGCTCGGCTCGGGTACAGTAATCCGAACCCTCTCGGAGTTGTACACCCTCCGTCAAATGTCGTGTCTAACCCCGTGTTACTAGTACCAACAATGGTCGTGTTAACAACCAGTCGCGCTTGTTGGTTTGTTATGTGTAGTTGTTGGTTTGTTATTTGTTGGCTTCGTAATTGGGTGAGAACAATGTGCTACAGAAACCGACAGAAACTTCTCCCACAAACGCTAGGAGGAGTGGGGGAGTATCTGTGTGGGGTAGAGGCGTAGCTAGCGTAAGCCCAGCGTCGCTAAGCGTCTAGGGTAATCACAAGCGGTGGACTAAGTGGGGGCTCAAGTGGTGGTCCCAATCGGGTAACTAGTTCCATCTAGACAGAAAACGGAAACGACATCGTCTACATGGTACTTACATCTCCACAGTAGTTACACGTACACACTTACACGTACGGTACTGATCATTTATCGCTTGGTTTGTTGCTGGTGGAGCTCCGGACGCGGTTCCGATGTGGGGGAGATTCGGAGTTACTTCCGCGTACCACTTTAGGGGTACTTCTATACTTAGCACCGGAACTACGTCTTCCGCTTAACACTACTTGCTTGCTTACTCCACTTATCCTCTGTCGGGTTAACTCCACTTCTGTCGGGTTAACTCCACTCCTACTGGTTACTATTACCCAGAGATAACTGTAACCAATGCAACAACAATTACTGCAACAACTTACCGACAAACTTACTGTAACAACCCTACCAAATAGAACCACCAGTATTATAAGTAACCCATACTCTGACAATAATAATGACAGTGATAGTCAATGGAAAGAGTAGTGATAATGATAGTAAATGGTAAAAGGAGTGACAATGATAGTAACTGGTAAAAGGAGTGACAATGATAGTAACTGGTAAAAGGCTAAGTCCTAGGGTTAGGCTAAGTGCCTGGTGTTAGGCTAACTCCTAGTCGGGCTAAGTCCGAAGGGTGGTGTTGGGCTGAGTCCTACGTCGTAGCGGAGGTGGTCCGTCATTCGTGCAGAGAGGAGGTGCAGCGAGGTACAGGTAGCATCGGAAAAATTGCCGTGTCAATGACCAAATGACGAGGGTGAGGCCGAGGGTAAGGCCGAGGGTAACTTCGAGGGTAACTTCGAGGGTTAATCCCCTCGGCCCCTCGGCTTTGGGTCCGCGTCCCCACGCTCACAACCAGGGAAAAAATAACTTCATGTCGACCTTGCGGCGAAGCTTCAGGTGGAAAAAATATCGGCACATCTCCTCCTCCCACCCATATATAAGCAACCTCTCCCCCACAAACCTCCAACACTCCCAACACACTCCACAAACCACTCCCAATCACCAAACACTCCATTATGGACGACTGCTACATTTCCCAGCTTGTCGAAGTCCACGCCAACGTCGATTATCTCGATAACGATAACGACTACAACCGCAACACGCTACGGCTATTAAAGTGCCATCGAGTCACCCGTGATGCTCGGATAAAGAACGTGTGTTGGCGACGCAGCTTGAAGAACCTTTACTCGTTGTCGGAGATCAATCCGTTCGAGATTAACTGGGATAAACAGCTGGATATCACTTGGTTGTATGGTCCCGAGATGCCTCATGACGACACTGCGGAAGTGTCGGAAGTGTCGGAAGCGCTCCCGGCACCGACTTCAAAAACGTCAAGCTTCATGGATTTACCCGAATTGGTGCTGGATTGCGGCCTGGTGCTGCTGCTGATGATGCTGTGGTCCCTGGCCGAAGAAGACGGGTGGAGAAAGCTGCTGTTGAAGCGTCCCGACGCCCCCCACCATCGCAAACGAGTGTCGTTCGATTATAAAGTCACTCAACGCGAGATCATCAATGGCTACACGTTCGATTACCAAGTGTTGGACGTTAGTGTTTGATTCCCTCTATATAGCATTACCTTTAGATGACTCCCTGGTGGAGCATTGTTAATAATAATAACTCATCATGTGAACTCGACCCGTAAGTGTGATTGGAGTGGTTTGCTTAGGTAAGCGACCACACGGCACACTTCCGCGAGGTCGACCCGGGGCTTACACTACCTGTCAACCAAATGCCGTGCCGGTTACCTAATCAGCCAAACTACTCCCCCTTAACAGAAACGAGGGAATAACGATAGAAAACGAAGTAACGAAAACGAGAGAGTATCGAAGGAGTAACGGAAACGTGGTTTCGGTTAAAGGCGCTAGCGGTGTGGCACATGATTTCGCTTGGAGACGACGTCATCGCCTGTCGCTTCCTTTTACCCGCACCGAGGCGCCAAGTTTAGTGTAACCTCGTCGGGATTCTCGTGACATTAGAGTAACCCCAACCGAGGTGAGGGGAATCCACTAAAGTAGCACGTAAACACAACTACAAACACTCAACCATTCACACAAAGGACATAAGCTACTAGCAATTGTCTACAACGACTACTAGTACGTTCAGAGTGTTAGTTGGGGAAGGTGTTCCCCGGGTTAGTCAGGTGGGTTGCTTAGGTAAGCTACCACGTGATTCGGGTGGGCTCCGGAGATGTCCGCTACTGACACCATATCCCCTCACAGCAAATATCGGGAAAATCCCCCACGATGATTCAGTTGCTAGAATATGTATTGCCCCTGCTTTCCGATTGACATCAATCGTTTATGACAAAAAGAAAAATACTCACCGCCACCGCAAGCAAGTTACGTAGTTTAAACTGAGTTGGCAATAGCAAATTTGTCGATTATGTAAGCCGGTGATGTCATCCATGGTGTCGTCGTTTATGGGTGGGTGGGTGGTGGTTATGAGCCCGAGGTGGTGATCCGCACTCAGTACTACCATCAGCTTTCGTGATCTAACCAACCATGTACCGAGTGGGAGAGCGGCTTTCCGTCGACTCCCACAAGTGTACCGTTCGTTATGTGGGTAAAATCCCTCAATGGCCCGATACCATCGCGTTGGGAGTGGAATGGGACGATCCTCGCCGCGGCAAACACCTGGGAACCTTGGATAATGTCCACTACTTCGATGTCAGCCAACCGCAAGCGGGATCATTTATCAAGCTGACTAATCGCAAAATAAACCCGGGAAAGCGGTTTGATCAAGCTTTAGCCGATGTTTATTTGGATAATGATGCCATGGAATCAATTACGTGGTCCACCCATAAAGCCACCGAGCACTTTGGTTGGGACGCTCACAATCAAAAGATGAGTGACTATACACAACTAGAATCGCTTCTGGTGGATAATCGAGACGTGGTGGAAGTGCTGACGACGACCCAATTTCCTCGATTGAGACAGTTGGACCTCAGTAGTAATTTACTCACTGATTTCAACCAAGTGTTATCGGTGCTTGACCAGATGCCCCGACTTAAATGTCTTAATGTCAATGGTAATCGATTCAATTGGGATTTGTACGTTGTCAACGCTAAAACACAGTATCCACAAGTGGAACGGCTTTTATTAGCAGCAACGTTTGTTCCGATTGAAAAGCTAGACGGTTTACTTAGACTGTTTCCCAATTTAACCGAAGTGGTACTTCTGTTTAATCATTATTCCGATGCTATTATCATCATGCCTGCTGTTGACATCATCGACTTGAGTCATAATCAATTACCAGCGATACCTAAGGTCCAGTGCACCACGCTAAAGCTACACCATAACCGCATCGTCAACCTTGACCCCGTGACGACGAAATCGATCGATTTACGGTATAATGACATTGCCTCATGGTCACAAATCGATAAATTGCTTGGAGTGGATTCCATCCGCATCAATGATAACCCCGTGTTTGCTAACGTCCTGGTCGATGATCAAATCGCTCAACTTGTGGCTCGTCTAGGCGCTACCCAAGTGAATGGGGTTAATATCGTTGATACCGATTCATTAGAGCTTTGGTTCATTGGTCAAGTGCAACGAAAAACCATCGACTACCCCAATAACTCCCGATGGCAATTCCTCGTCCACAAACACAAAATCAATACCCAGACCACTAACTACACCAACTACCCTCAGTTCGACATCAAGTTCACCGGAGAATTGACTCATACCAAGCGATATTTCCATAAATCCCTGGTGCTTTCCATCTACGGAGATGTCGCGACTTTACTAGGGAAAACCATTCGACAGTTTACCCTTTGGGGGACGTGGGGGACGGTCCAAACCCAATTAGCTGATTATACCCAACAAGTGGGGGACCTTGAGGTCGACAGTATCGATGTCCGACTCCGCCAATGAACAACGAAGCTTTACCGGAGACTCCGGTTCGATACGAAGGAGAAAAAGCTTAATCGATTAAACTCCGACAACTGACTTACATTTCCGATATCGTCCGTATTGCTACCACTGGCCCATCGGATTGAACTTCCGGTTCGTATAGTTTTTCCGCGTCGACCTCATCTCCCCACATGGTCCTTCACGGAGTTCCGCTTGAAGCATCGAGCATCAGCGTCAGCATCAGCGTCAAGCATCAGCATCGGCATTAGCAGCAGCAGCAGCAAGGTAGCGACAAGGCTTTTTTCTACATTGGGTCTAAACCACAACCATCGACTAACATGGCATTACACTAACAAAAAGTGTGATGTTCGGGGATTGGCGTTGGTCGGGAACTTCCAGGTCCGGGTTCGGCCGGAGCCGACCATCACTCCGTTGGGGGTGGATCCCGGAGATTATCGCTTACGAAAAAAAAAACTTCGAAGAGGCATTTTGAGATTTTCACTACCGCGATGAATGCCAGGGATAATCGCAGTCTGCGGCGTCATGAATAGACGTGACGCAGTAAACCCCGGATATGCGGTGCAGATATCCGCACCCAACATAATACCATCACAAACCACCAAAAGGCCGTAGTAGACCTTTAGATGAAGGTAACAATGTTTTCTTAGTAATATAGAGCTAAAACCTTTGTGGAAGCGGTCATTAGCTGTGAGTTATGGGGTATAGGGGTTGATCTGACTGAGTGGGTCTTCATGGTATGAGCCCCGACCTTTAGTGTGGTTACCAAAGTCCGGGGAGGTCCATCGACACCGCCTTTAGCCGTCGTAGACCTCAGTCCAAATGCACCTAGTTTAGATTTACCAAATACATCGTGCAGTATGCGTATCTGTAAACTAGATTCCACTACAATACCGAGGGTGGTTCACTTTCGAGGGCCATAAGGCGATTTTGATCGTCGGACCTGGTCTCCGGACATTGGCGCGATGCCCCAGGAAAGTTTTTCGGAGATTGGCGAGCCCCCTTCCCAAAACCTAACAAAACAACCCTAACACCACCATCAATGATATACTACCAACAACGATTAACTCAATCCATTTACTATGTAAATGCTACGGTCACCGGGGTTATTCACAGTGGTCGGTGCATGTTTGCTTTGATCATGTCCGATTGACGCACTGTCAAACGTGGGGGCCCGGTGCCAAATTTCAGGTCTCCGGGTCGGCACGAAGAATGGCCGGCATTTATTTTATCGCCGACGAGCCGATCGATGCCAATACCCAATCAGGATAATGCCGCGATTATGGGGAACCCCGGCAGCCACACATTCACCTCTACAATACACAATGGGGTTACCAAATATTCGACTACAGAAATGCTACGCTTAGATGACACAAAGTGGTAAAACCTTCTCTGGGGTCACAAAATCGTATTTCCTATTACTAATGGTTTTTTTTTGGGAGTGTTATCTATTGACAAAACGCCTTACCAAACTGACCTCGAATTTCGGATCAAACGGATCACATTGCATCTCCGCATCGTTTTCCCTCGCGAGGTTTTCATCACACAATGGAGTTACGATAATGCAACCCCTACAATGCCGTCAGCCGTAAAACGGGGCTTAGCCAGCACCGAAGCACTAACACCGTCACTAACTCTTAGACCGTCTCCAATGGCTCACTAACTCTGGCTCACTAACTCTTAGACCGTACTGTTTGACTCTAAACCAACTACAAGTAGGTTTTTGATGATTAGTATTTACTTGAATGACGTGTAGGTCATGTACTTCCAGTTTAGTCGTCTACGTGCTTCCCTTTGCTCGTATAGGTAGACATGGTCTGCGGGTAATCGAGCATATCTGCGAGAACCAGCCCCACAAGGGTCTTCGGAACCAGCGGCAAGGAAAACAATCAGTCTCCGTCGTCTAGAGTTTCCCCGACATTTTCGTTGGTGAAATTCACTTCGTTTAAGCTCTTTGTCGGTGAATTACTCCACATGTGGTAGTGTGATCGGCTCGGGACGACAGAGGTCACCAATATAGTAATCATTGACGTATCCATCAGTGGTAGCAGTGACACAGTGAATGGTAGCAGTATCGACATCGTCATCGGCAAATACCACTTCAGTGTATGGTCTCCATCTCCCAAGTCTCCAGCGGTCCAAATGACGACTATAAGCTAATCGTCGCTGGCTATACTCAACCACGTACCGGTGCTTCTCCGCAAACAATCGAGTGATGGTGGTAGCATTCCCGCTAAGGTCACATTGGTGAGTACCACCTACACTCAGGAGCATGGCTAGTTTCGATCCCACAGCGTGTTCAAGATGGAGGGAAAGCAGCAGGTTACATAGTCGACGAAGTCCCGGTACTCTCAGGTCAAACTTACCCGTAGCCGAACCCAGACTATCGAGATTGGCACTAAACTGAAGCTTCGCCAGTTTGGTATGGTGATTACCTACCCAGCACTCCAGGATTGGATAAAATAATGATTCTAGAGTGATCAGAGTGACGTTGACAACGTCTAGACCAATATCGTCATTGTTAATACCCGCAAAAGTATCATAATCAACCGTTACCGTCGATCCATCACCTAACTCGACGAAAAAGTCAACGGTGTGGTTGATAACCGTTTGGAAATCACTATGGTTAATCATGGTTTCGAATGAATCATAAGTTGACGTCCACGGACCATCATTATGGTCCCGTTTAGCAAAACTCGGAATGGTAGCCATCAATTGGGGGACTTGAGTTATCACAGTATTGAATGTAGCACCTGCTATTCGTTTAGGTAAGTGACAAACTCCCAAGGAGCCCACAAAACGCTTGTTAACGACAATGTCATCGTCATCAATATACTCGATCATGACCGCCATCACCACCGAAACCCACCAGTATATCCTCATCACAATTATCACATTGTCCTGTTGTCTTCATCTCTTTTATGTGGTGATTTGCTCTGTTGAGTGCCGAGTATCACACCAGGTAGGATACTGGCACTGACACACGCCATCAAAGCTCACCTGACGAAAGGTGATGCTAAACCGATTACCTCGAGGTACTAGTTGACCATCAATGACATCGGTAGCTCGAGACCTAATGCCATGGGTCCAAGCGTACCGCACTTCCTCTTCCATCACACACAAGCTATTCCCCGGTAACACCACCTCCACACACTCCACTGACTCATTAGTGTCGGGAGATGGAGATTTGGGTGTGGCCAGAGGCCCTCCTTTCACTCGACGGGGAGCAAACATCTTTTCTGCCGTATGAGAAGTGGCACCACGAAACTCGAAGGCTACCGGCAGTCCTGCCAGATACGAGATGATATGAGTGTTGAAACACGAATGAGTATCGATATGAGGAGGAATACCCGCTCCCGGAGGGTAATATTGGAGCGTGGCTTGATTAATCGGTACTGGTAATCGCTCGATCACCACCAGCATCCAGGACGGGATGGGAGTAGGGTTTTCCACCACGTGGTTTGTCGAGTAATCAAATTGAGGTCCGTAGTGGATTGCTGTACGTCTTCGTTTGGGTTTTTTGCTTCCTCGAGGAGTAATCACCGTGGACGTATCGCAATCGATCTCAGCGAATGCTACCTCAATGTGGTCGAGGAGAGTGTCATACTCTTGGGGAGATAATAGGTTTTCCGTTAATGTAAGTCCATTAGCATAGCGGTGGTGTATAATGGTGTGTGTGGGTTTAACTTCGGTAGTGACCTGAGCCGTCCACATCGCGATGAGCAGACTAGGATTGAGCCCTTCACAAAAGACTACGACTCAGCCCTTCTCATTGACTACGACTTAGCCCGTCACATTGACTACGACTTCTTGACATTTTCACAACCTACACAACAATATCGTCAACGATCATCCAATGATGAAACCTATCGTTTGTTTCCATCTCACATCAGTCTAGCACCGTTGTTATCAATAATCGGAAATTTCCATGACAAATAAACTTAGTCGATATCATGGCATTAACCTAATTCAAAGAGTCATCTGTTTCGAGTAGTCATTTTAAGGTTATGCTAATAAACTAGAAGTAATTGAAGAAAAGACTAATCGAGAAGATCTTAACACTTAAGCTATAGACATGAGTATTGTCAATGATAATCATCATGAATTGATCACTTAAATGGAAAGTAATCGTTAACAGACAGTTAAGCAAGAGTAAAGTTAAGCTGTGTCGATGAAGGGCTAAATTAAGCTGTAGTCGATGAAAGGCTAAGTTAAGTAAGCGAGAGTAATAGTTAAGTTAAGTAAGCGAGAGTAAAAGTAACGTTAACCAGTAAAGGCTAAGTTAATTTTGTCGGTGAAAGGCTTAGTGTTAGTTGTTGATGAAAGGCTTAGTGTTAGAGGCTAAGTAGTATCTATAAACCGGTTAGTGCCCGCCACCGGTAGCCCCCAACTTCTTCTTGATCATGTCGCCAAACGCCACCATAAACACGGTTTGCCACACTCCCAACCCGATTCTCGGAGTCACCCCGCGGTATAACCCCTTGATCCCGTTGTTTTGGTAAATGTACTTCATCGCCGACATCACCCCCAAGTTCTTGGGCCGGTTAGGATCACTCGTAGCCAGTTGCATCTCGACTCTGATCACTTCGATGGGTTGGTTCCACGCCGATAACCCCCCACCAATCACCGACGACGCGATCTTTTCCCACGCCGATAACGGCGTCAGCTTATCCTTATTGGTGAAGTTACGGATGGCATCTTCGGCGAGCCGGGATAATCCGAACCGCGACCCCCAGTTGGTCATTTGCCGAATGGCAACAGCGTTAACCCCCTTATTGATCCCCCGGATTCCTTCTTTAGCATAGATGTTCTTGAACACTTGCCACGACAGCTCGACGGGAGCTCCAGCCAGCGCTTGCTTATGACGAGTGATTTCCACCGTCTTCATACAAGTACAGAACCCCATGGTGGCATAGGCTTGAGCCAAACCCCCAGTAACACCCCCCATGATCCCAGCACCAAAGTTACCGAGCCCTAACCGTTTAAAGTGGTATTCGGCTTCCAGCGACACGAATAAAAGCACTGCTCCTTTGGTCAGCGCTTCGATCCACGCCCACGGAATTAACCCTTGGTAGAACCCCAGGATCCCTCCACGAGACCACACCATCTTGATCGCTTGCGGCATCAGCAACAGTCGATTAGCTGCCATCGTCGTCTTCACCACTTCCAACGGTTGACCAAGCGTCGACACTTCAGCAAGGTTCAACCCGGCGCCAAGGGCAATGTTCAGCAAACTCACCGGCTTCTTCTTGATCTCCTCGGTAGCCATTGAGTCGTTGTTTTGTTGTGGTTGTTTGGTATGAGAGGGAGGAAAAAAAAGTGAGCGATCACGAGAAGGGACGGGGTTTTTATGTGTGGTTGGCACGTTCCCTGCGAACGAGGTCGCGATATGGGGGAGTCGGTCGGTATCTTCCGGGCCCCGAGTCGGACACTTCCAGAGTCAAAAGACCCTAACTAAACTATCCACCAAACTATCACCAAACTATCACCACCACCAACAATGGATGAAATGATGGAGTGGTTAGTTTTTCGGATGAATGGATAGTTAACCGAAGAAAGTCATGGGGCTTTGCCCCACGAAATCTGGCCAATCGCGGGGGTTAGCGCTAATGTGAGTCAGTGCGGCGGCAAGCGCGTGAGGCTAGAGCACCGCGATTCGGAGCCGACGCGGAAAAGCACCAGCACTCAAACAACAATGCAACGCTATCCTGTAGACAACGTCATAAACCAATGATAAGGTTTGCTCTTATGGGGGCAATAATTGGGTTAGATGGCTACTTCTTTGGGTTATGTGCCCTGGTACTTCACGCCTTCCCGCGCGATCAACAACGTCTTTTTTGGCACCCAAGGTAGAGAGCGGAACCTACCGAAGATGACGAGGGGTAATTTCCGGACATTACCGGCGCCATCTCCTCTCCCCTCCTCTTCTTCTTATATATACCCCACCACAACGTTTTCCTTTCTTCCTTCCTCCTTCTCCTTTACCATGACGACGATAACCCTCACTAAACCCCAAACCGTTTCCGTGGTTGAACACCTTGGTCAAGTGACGAAAGAGACGTTTGAAGCCCTCCAACAACATGGTAACGTCACCCTTACCACTCGCTTCACCACGTTAGCCCCTCAGGAAACCGATTTTGCTCGGTACATGCTGGTAATGTGCCAATGTCTTAAACATAGCGATGATGCTAACTCCATTTCGGTAACCGACTTAACGACGGAAGGGTTTTCTGCAATTGAAGTCAGTGAAATCGTTACTCGGATCGCATGGGACTTTGGCGTCGATGTTAGTGACTTGAACGTGACTGATGTCACTCCTGGTCCTTGGGTATTTGGTGGTAATGATAACGATACCGTGCCTCACCTTGTGGAGACGATGCCATCGGAGTCGGTACTGATAATTGCCGATGTCGAAGTCTTCATCGAGGTTTGTCGTCTTGGGATCAATAATGGAGTTGTGGTGTACCAACCTTCTCCTACCATCACTGAAGGTAACGTTTATGGTAGTGCCATCACCGTCGCTTCCCACTTGCCATCGCTTACGTTTTGTGGACCTAGTATCGCCGAAACTACCATCACCGAAGCTCTTCAATTACTGGAATTTGGTACGCTTAACCGACTTTGTCATTCAGTTGAGGATCCTAGTTTACGTCAAGAACTCCAAATGATGGTGTGTCTCCACAAAAAAGTGGCGATGACGTCGACGCAAATGGCCCAATGGATCCAAAACCAAATCACCACTGACAATAATGAGTTAACCGATGCTACCAATACCGCTCATACCGCTACGGAAACGTCCGACGCCTCGGCGTTGCCCGAACCCGAATTCCGACTCACCGAACTCGATGTCGATAACGATAAACGCATGTGGAGCATGATGCTGGCGGCTCTCGACACCCTCACCGTGTGAACTTCGGGAGAACGACACCCACCGTGTGAATTTCGGGAGAAATGGTCCCTGCGCCTCGATCACACGACGGATAACAGCAAAACGCGTAAACTTCCCCTTTGTGGTTGCAGAAACTGCCACGGAAGTATGCAGGCGAACAACCTCCACTAGCCGAGAATCCGACATAAATAAGCAAAGAGCCATTACCCTTTTCTCCGTTGTTTGATCCATGGACGCCACCCTGACGTTGACTGAAGCTGCTGTGGCTGCCCTGGTGGTGGCTACCAACGGAGCCGTCGCTTATATCTTTGCCAACTCGACGTATTCGATGGTGATACGAGTAATCGTTGCTTGTTTAGGCGTGGCGATAACTCTGGGGCTATTGTTTTCCGTGTTAAGACTTAATCACGGGGATCATGACGACAACGAGTCCTCCAAACTGGCGCTGCTGCTAGGGTTTTTCGACGATGTACGTCACGAGTTACGCCACGAAATTGACGAGATCAAATACGAGCTTACCGGCAGTAGTAACGAGAGTGGCAGTGATTCCGAAAGTGTACCCCTGGTTGGTGAAGGCTTAGCAGTGGCAGAAGCAGGAAACATCGCCGTGATGACCACGGGAGAAGACATCGACGACGACGAGGTAAACCTAGAGAGAATGCAAGACCTAGAGTCGGTACTGTCGGAAGAGGTGGTGACGGAGCTGTTTCGAGTGGTTGCCGATGAGTGGACGTGGCAATTTCACCCCATGTACACCGCGTATTAATCTCCGTTGTTAACCCCATAACTAACGAAACCGGTGTCAACCAAACAACCCAATAGAGCGTTAACTGACATATTCAATCACAACAATAACCTACACGGAACCAATAACCCGTAACCTTAACCATTAACCCATAACACGTAAAGAGTTCTTGTCGATGACTCACGATGCAAAGGCCGGGGTCGCCTTATGCGGAAAAAGGTGCCAGTGCACGTGAAGTCATATTTTGTTTTTTAGTTGCAAATAGGCTGGTGTCTGACTCGGGATGGTGCGGCTCAGCGCGAACCCTTGACTACCGCAGTTGGCACTCGTTCAAAAAGGCGACATCGTCTTATCTCGGAGTTTGTCGTTTTTCCACCTGAATCAACTCCGATTTATCCCCCACAGTATATGGCCATGTGCTAAATGTCTTCGCCCAAGGATTACATTCTCGAGATCTCCCCCGCCGTGGACCTGGTCGACGAACACAATACCCTCGAGTTCACCATTCGTCACCGGAACTTGACTCCCTTAGATCGGCATCGCCTGGCGATTGCTGGAGCAGCAGCGGTGGTAGTGGCGACGATGATATTGGAAGTGGTGGGATGGAATCAACTCAAAAGACTCTCCTTCGATTCGTGGTGGCAACTAGGGTTATTGATGGTAGCGACCATCGTCGGAGCGGCTCTGGTGTTGCGACAAGAACCTCGGGATTCGGTATTGGTGATGAAAGATATTGGTATCCAACTCGAACTGAAAAAGCCCTGGAAATTCCAATCGCTGGTACGTTCATTCATCCCCGTGGGTCGCATCATCGATTTGGTGTTGCACGAAGGGTTCCATGAGTATGGACAAGTGATATATTACCTTGTCATCTTGACCAAGCCTGATCCGAAACAAGTGAGTCATGATAACATCATCAAGGTGGTGTTTCCGGAGTTTTTACCTCGGAAAGATGTCTTGTTGAAAGTAAGAGGATTATCCCGAGATTTGTTATTTGGTCAACGAATGTGTTGGCGACGGGTGCCTGGCCAAGGCCTTCGTCCCGTTGCACAACATTAACCAATTTAAACAAAGTTAACCAATTCAAACAAAGTTAACCAGATTGGCCCCGTACATAGTAATAGAATGGCTTAATCAGTGGTAATCCACGTGTGACGCGTCTACATATGAAAAGTTTTCACTCCCCCACAATTGGAACATTGTTTCATCGGTGGTTTCATCGTGAGTTACAGAAGGTGTTTCACTAAGGCTATAGTTGGTGTCGCTGGTTTTGTCATGCAGTCAGAGTCAGCGTCGTCCGTCGTTCGTCGTCGTCGTACCGATGTACGGGGCAATTTTCATGAGTCACGTGGGAGCATACCACCGCATTATCGAACGTCGAGTCAACGTACATGGGCATCAAAAAAAGTTGACAAAAAAAACCAGGTGTGGCGAGGGCTACTAACCAATTTTCCACCCACCATTGCTACTCCCCGAAATTGGCACCCTCCCCCATCATCGCTACCAGTTTTAGTCATTACATTCCTCTTAACTGTCTCAGGTATCATGTAGGGAATCATGCATCGTCTCCATGTAAACGTGTGAGGCCCCCCATGTGGAGTTTTGATCCCGGAACCGGCTACGACCTGCACACACTCCCATGATAAAAGTGGAAAATTTTCCACTATATAAATGCCTACGATCCCCCTGGTGCCACCTAAATCACACTAGATTAATCAATTGAAACACAATGGTTAAGTCGGCTGTTTTGGGTTTCCCCCGTATTGGTGGGCAAAGAGAATTGAAGAAGGTGACCGAAGCCTACTGGGGTGGGAAGGCTCTGGTCGACGAGTTGTTGGCCAAGGGAAAAGAGATCAGAGAACACAACTGGAAGTTGCAACAAGCGGCTGGTGTCGATATCATCCCTTCGAACGACTTCTCGTTCTACGATCAAGTGTTGGACTTGTCGTTGTTGTTCAATGCCATTCCTGAACGCTACACCAAGTACAACTTGGCTCCCATCGACGTGTTGTTTGCCATGGGTCGCGGGTTGCAAAGAAAGGCTACCGACACCACCGAAGCTGTCGACGTCACTGCGTTGGAAATGGTCAAGTGGTTCGACTCGAACTACCACTACGTGAGACCTACGTTCTCCCACTCCACTGAGTTCAAGTTGAACACCGCTGCTGGAGTCAAGCCCGTCGACGAATTCAACGAAGCCAAGGCGTTGGGCATCACCACTCGTCCCGTGATCGTGGGGCCCGTGTCTTACTTGTACTTGGGTAAGGCCGACAAGGACTCGCTCGACCTCGACCCTCTCTCGCTCTTGAACAAGTTGGTCCCCGTGTACAAGCAATTGTTGCAACAATTGAAGCAAGCGGGTGCCACTGAGGTCCAATTGGACGAACCGGTGTTGGTGTTGGACTTGGACGAAAAGACTCAAGCCGCGTTCAAGCAAGCCTACGACGCTTTGCAAGGCGATGACTTGCCCAAGATCACCGTGGCTACCTACTTTGGTACCGTCGTCCCCAACTTGGACGCCATTAAGGACTTGCCCGTGTCTGGATTCCACTTTGACTTGGTGAGAAACCCCGAACAATTGGACCAAGTCGCCTCTGTGGCTAAGGGGAAGACTTTGTCTGTTGGTGTGGTCGATGGTCGTAACATCTGGAAGACTGACTTGACCAAGGCTTCCGAACTCGTCAAGAAGGCTCAAGGCGTCCACGATGACGTCGTTGTCGCTACGTCGTCGTCGTTGTTGCACACTCCCGTCGACCTTGCTAACGAAACCAAGCTCGATGCTGAGATCAAGGACTGGTTCTCGTTTGCTACGCAAAAGTTGGATGAAGTCGTCGTCATTGCTAAGAACGTTTCCGGTGACGATGTGTCGGCTGCTCTTGCTGCCAACGCTGCTTCGATCAAGTCGAGACAATCGTCGTCGATCACCACTGACCCTAAGGTTCAAGAACGCATGGCTCTGATCGACGAATCGATGTCGACTCGTAAGGCTCCTTTCCCCGAAAGAGACGCCGCTCAAAAGGCCAAGTACAACTTGCCTCTTTTGCCTACCACCACCATTGGTTCGTTCCCTCAAACTAAGGACATTCGGATCAACCGGAACAAGTTCGCTCAAGGCAAGATGTCTGCTGAAGACTACGACGCCTTCATCAAGAAGGAAATCGACTTGGTGGTCAAGTTCCAAGAAGAAGTCGGGTTGGACGTGTTGGTCCATGGTGAACCGGAAAGAAACGACATGGTGCAATACTTTGGCGAACAATTGACTGGGTACGCCTTCACCACCAACGGGTGGGTGCAATCGTACGGTTCGAGATACGTCAGACCCCCCATCGTCGTCGGGGACATCTCGAGACCCAAGGCGATGACCGTCAAGGAATCGGTGTACGCGCAATCGATCACCTCCAAGCCGATGAAGGGGATGTTGACCGGTCCCGTCACTTGTCTCAGATGGTCGTTCCCTAGAGACGACGTCTCGGGTAAGGTGCAAGCGTTGCAATTGGGGCTTGCCCTTAGAGACGAAGTGCAAGACTTGGAAGCCGCGGGCATTACCGTGATCCAAGTCGACGAACCCGCCATCAGAGAAGGGTTACCGTTGAGAGCCGGTAAGGAAAGATCCGACTACTTGAACTGGGCCGCTCAATCGTTCCGCGTTGCCACGTCGGGAGTGGAAAACTCCACCCAAATCCACTCGCACTTCTGCTACTCGGACTTGGACCCCAACCACATCAAGGCGTTGGACGCCGACGTGGTGTCGATCGAGTTCTCCAAGAAGGATGACCCCAACTACATCCAAGAGTTCTCGAACTACCCCAACCACATCGGGCTCGGGTTGTTCGACATCCACTCGCCGAGAATCCCCTCCGAAGATGAATTCATCAAGCGGATCGGGGAGATCTTGCAAGTGTACCCGGTGGAAAAGTTCTGGGTTAACCCTGACTGTGGGTTGAAGACCAGAGGCTGGCCCGAAGTCAAGGAATCGTTGACCAACATGGTCAATGCTGCCAAGCACTTTAGAGCCAAGCAAGCCTAAAGAGGTAAGCTTTAGGTCAAATGTGTTGTTGTTGATGCTGCTGGTTAACATTTATTCAACATAATGTTACGATTGATGACTACAATAATGATTTTGATGACTGTTTAAATAGTTTTGTTTATATGGTTATAGGGGTTGATGATTTCAACATCGGTTAATAAAGAAAAAATAAAGACTGACTAGGACTAAGCCCTACTACGACTGATTAGGATTTAGACCTTCATCGACACTAGGACGAAGCCCTTCACCGACACTAGGAATAAGCCCGACTACGATTGACTAGGATTTAGACCTTCATCGACACTAGGACTAAGCCCTACTACGATCGACAAGGATTTAGCCCTACTACGATTGACATAACACTAAGCCTGACTATCACTGACTAGGACTTAGCCATATTCTTAGACTTGATACTAAGCTTGACCATCACTGATTAGGACTTACTATGATTTAGACCATCACCGAAGACTCATTCCAATTGCTAGGCTTAGCCTGAGTAGCACTGGCTAGCACTCAGCACCGAACCATTGACTAACTTGTCTTATTAAGTTAACTTGACATGTACTCTCTCTTACTCAACTAATCCCTACTTGATAGATTAGCAAGGCTAGTACACTTTTGTACTAACATACTACTTGCTTGACTCTGGCAACAATCCATAATCTTCACCATCGTAGCCAACCACCATTACCTCGACAACCTCAACATGTCGATTGATTCCAGAAACAACGGTTCCAGTTAACTTCTAGATCCTTTGCTAGTCCTAGTCTATTGCTAGTCCTAATCTATTCCTGGTCCTAGTCTATTGTGAGTTCAAGTCTGGTCCTAGTCGGATCGTAGTCTATTCCTAGTCGTTCAGTGAGATTTCGCACCATGGCTACCCTCACTCAGAAACAGGTCCGAGTCATCGACGTGCTGGCGTCGGAATACGTGGCTAACTATGATCGTGTCACTCAACAGTACCTAGACCTCCGTCGAGACATTTACCTGGTGTATTTGGCTCGACAACGAGGCGACGCCGTCGACGAAGACCAGGTGAATTCGTTACGGACACGGTTGGCTTTAAGTCGACGAGAGTTCACTCTTCACATCGAGGAACTCATCAAATTGATCGAGTATCATGACCACTTGAAGCTGATCACGGACTCCCTGATAAGTCCTGATCTTGTCGTCTATCAACAACTGATTCAACAGAGAGACGCTGACATCAATGCTCAGCAAAAACAAATGGAACGTCAAATTGCCGAGATTAATGACGTACACAAACCTTTGCTTGATAAGCTTCAAACGTATATCAAGTCCTTTGAAAGCTCTTCTCGAGGTCGTAACGCGAGATGGTTAGGTGATCGCCTCGAACTTAGTCGTGATGACGTATTGACTCTATTCGATGAACTGCCACGAGTTAAACAGTTGGTGGGGGAACTCTTTGATCGAGGAGACAGTAACGATTCCCGAGGAGCTCCTAGTTATGACCAAATCCTCAAAAAGGACCCCAAGAAGAATTGCTACTGGTTCGATATGCGTCGTCCTACTAAAGGTACGGGGAGTGATACCACCGATAATGCTTCCATCGAGGCATCGTGTGCTGAAATCCTTCGTCTTGATGATGAAATCGCTGCCGAACGACACCTGTGGACCACCAATGCTCAACGTCTTTTACAGTTTGAAGACATGTTGACTAAGAAATAATTGCATAACGACATAATCAAACTTATCGTGTATTTTACGTGTAGCGTAGTTTGTTTCATTTAAACTATCAATTGGTTTAAACCCTAGTTGGTTAGGGTTATAGTGGGAATTTTTATCTGACTACTGCATATAGTGCGCGAACGTCAATATAAAAAGCCATCCCCATCTCATCTTTTTCACATTCCATCAACTGTCGATTCCACTCACCAAAGTGTAAGTAACATGATGAAAAAACATTATCAAATTTAAACAGTTATCCCTGTCTTAATAGATTATGTCGAGAATATCCAATCTGAAAACTAACCATTGCAGCAATCCCCAAAATCTATAAATCAGTGTAGTCATTAGTCATTATCTCCGACGAATCTTATCGTGGAGCGGTTCAATCTTTAATCGCTTGGAGAGCCCCACTCGGACCTTAGCCGTGGTGGTTTGTTGGCATAAGCTGGCAAGCAGCAGCCCCAGCTTGGGTATCTTATACTTTTTCTCCGTCTGCTTAGGTGGTTGAGATGGTACTTGATGAGATGGTAGAGGTTCGTTTGGCTCATCTTTACCGGGAGAACTCATACACGATGTCATTAACGTGCTGATCGAAGGGACACTAGCCATCAGTACTTGGCTCGACGCGTCTATGACGTCGTAGCCTTCCACTTGGTAATCACCACTCTCTTCAACCACGGAACTTAACCCACTTAACCCACTTAACCCACTTGGGAGTGTGTTTGGAGGTTGAATTGGTTCCTTCAGTTGTGGTTGTGGTTGTTCTTCGGGTTGTTTGGGAAAAGCTTGTATCAATGGCTCGGGGTCATCTTCGGAACACGAGACGTGAGTCGAGGTAGCCGACTCCGTTGCCGACTCCTGTTCCACTGCATCCTCCATATCATCATCCAGATCAATCTCCACGATTATCGGTCGTCGTAGTCCATGATTAGGCGTTGTCATCGTTATTTGTTATTTAATTAAAACGCGATCCGCGTTTGTGAGATCCAAAGACATCAGGGTAGTCGTGTTATCTCTCCCATTAGTTTTAATAATCGAACTCACCACACTTTGGTGGAGTACACTTTGTTATCATGATCAAGTGATAATGTCTCCACACTTTTGTTATCATCATCAAGTACTCATAATGTGGCAATTGTCACGTTTACCAATGAATCATAAGACTGATGGAAGCTTATGGAAACTAAAAGGTAGTAACTATGACGAATTGCTCTGTTTGATTATGTTAGATGGAATAATTACACTGATATCTTCACTGTAGTGGTTTATCACTGTAATGGTTTAATCCTAGTCGACTGATGATTGTCCCCCGCACCCGCCACAGTCGCTTACAAATCGTCCTTCCTCAATCCTACTTAAACACCAACCAATTGCTTGCGGTGCCACAACGAACTCAATCAAGTCAATGTCGCTTCAAACAACTACGCAGAAAGTGATCAGAATCACGGGGAACTCGCCTGGCTACGATGTCATCGAATACGCCGATGTCGAGACCCCTAAGCTCACCAAACCTAACCAAGTCTTGGTGAAAAACAAGTACCTGGGAGTCAATTTCATCGAAGCTTACTTCCGTAAAGGTGATTATCCTCTGCAATTGCCCTATACTCTTGGTCGCGAGGCTCTGGGAGTGGTGATTGCCGTGGGGGCTGACGTCACCAAGTATAAAGTGGGGGATAACGTCGCCTATTTGCAACCGGGGACGTTTGCTCAATACGCGGTGTTTGATGACGATAAGGTGCAAGTGATTAAGCTTAAAGCCCAACTTTCGGATGACGAATGGAAGACTTATGGTCTGGTGTTGATCCAAGGGTTGACGGCACTTACGTTTGCCGAAGAGGCCCATAAGGTCGAACCCGACCAGTTTGTCCTTGTGTGGGCAGCTGCTGGTGGTGTGGGTCAGTTGTTGGTCCAGTTGTCCAAGCTTAAGGGAGCCAAAGTGATTGCCATTGCTCTGACTGACGATAAGCTTAAGCTTGCCAAATCGTTGGGTGCTGACTACTTGATCAACTCCTCTAAGCAAGACATTGTTGATGAAGTGAATAAGATCACCAATGGTGTTGGTGTCGACGTGCTGTTTGACTCGGTGGGTAAGGACTCGTTCGAGACGCTGTTGGCAGCCATTGCTCGTAAAGGATCATTTGTGTCCTACGGTAACGCTCTGGGGTTGGTGCCTCCCTTTAGCATCAACCGGTTGCTGCAAAAGAACCTCAAGTTACTGCGGCCACAATTGTTTGGCTACGTGGCCACCCAACCAGAATGGGACCACTACCTGAAGCAATTGGTCGAGTTGATCGATTCTCATAAGTTGAAGTTCGACATTACCAAGGTCTACGACTTGGGTGACTACAAGCAAGCAGCGCAAGACTTGGAATCGCGCAAAACCACCGGTAAGTTGACGTTAAGAATCCCTCAATAGTTTCGTGGTGACGTTACATTGATGACCATCATCGCTTGCGTTAATGTAAAGTATGTATCTCGTCTAAATGTCCGGTAAATATTGATAGTTTTAGTCCTCATGACCAGCCTTTAGTGCCATCGTATCCCCAGGGTCCTCGTTACTGAGTAAAAAAAAATAATTCCATCCCTTGTCACCCCGCTTGCGTTGCTCTCTGTCTTTCATTTTAACCAGCCTCTTCACCTTTTTTCTGAGTCCACACTACTGAGTGTTGGTGCACTTTCCAAAAAGAGGAAACTTAGTGTTCATCAGTAAAAGTCGGGAATGTAGTGGTAACCATGGAGAGATGGTTTCGGAGATCGTGAAGATCTTCGTTATGGTTTAAAAGTCTAATTGATGGACCCTAAATGCGGGTTAACAGCCGACACTCGGCTCGCGGGCTTGGAGTGCGGAGATGGCTGGCTGCGGCACTCTGTAATGGTTAGATGAGCCCATGACCCCATCGATGAAGTATGGGAGTTGTGAAGCCTTTACAGGGTTTAAGTGATGTGTAATTAGTTGTTGGTTAGTTTATATTCACTTATATGGTGGTATATTGACGTTATTAGTGCTGAATGGCGGTATACTCTGGGGAATACTCGTCACTTTTCCAGACGCACGCGCGCGTCAACAGGGATTGTCCAGGGTCCTTCGATCATGTACGTGCCAGCCATGTTAATGCGTTTAATTGACACAACCGCCTCACTCTACTGGGTCATCCGATAAATAATAACCTCGGGGCTAAAGCGGAAGGGATGCGGGTTATTATAAAGGTCAAGGGCGTGGCTGTTTTACCTCGCTTCCGTGTGTATCAATCTTCTTACTCAGTTGTTAAATGCCGTCGTGGAAATGGTTATTTGCCGTGGCTGGGACATTGGTCCCCGTCACTGTTGCTGCTTCGAGTGATACTACGGAGTTTGTCACTGAAGATGCCACTGTGACCGTCACTGGAGACGATTATGAGTCTACTACCACCATCAAGGTGATTGCGAAAGTGTACGAAACCGAGTACATTTGGACCGATAACGGGACGTTGACACTGACGGTGATTACTGGATCTACTGAATTGGAAACTGTCACCACTGACCCTGCTAATCCCGTGGAAACCGAACGAGCAACGGTGCTGGCGCTGCCAGAAGTGGCAGCTACTGCTACTGCCACCACGTCGGACTTGGTGGTGGAATCCCCGTCAGTGTACTCCAACTCGCTGTCGTTGCAGTTGCTGGAACTGGTCTCGCTGGCGTTTGAACCGCTGGAGGTGCCGGTGGAAACTGGGGTGTCGGTATCGGAATCGGTGTCGGTAGCGTCGGAAGTTCCGGAACCATCGGCAGCAGTGTCGTCACCGTTCATCGTCGGCAACCTGTCGGTGGTGTCGACGTCAGAAGTGCCGGAACTGTCGTCATTGTCGGCTTTGTTGCCCATCATCGCCAACTCGCTGATTGCCATCGTTACCTCGTCGTCGTCGATCGACCCTATTGCCACCTTGAGTCATCCCGACTCGTCGTCTGCTTCCGTATGGAATAATGCTACCACTAGCATCGGAGCTGACTGGACGTCTACTCTCTCCCAATCGATCCCCGTGGGCTCCTACGGGGAACCTTTTACCATCACTTCCACCACCACTTGGCAAGGGGAGCTCGCAGTGTACCACTTGGTGGTGCTCCCCACCGAGGTGTGTGATTGTTAGATCTTCTTTTGTAATGTAGCCTTTGAGCAAATAATGATAAACGATTAATAGACACTAACTAGTAGACAGTACATCTTCACAGTTTTGAATAAACTAATCATTGAGAGTCTGGTTGTACGACTTCTCCATTCAATTACTTTCACTGATCTACCTCCACTAGTTAGACCCCCACATCAATTCAATCTACCATCATATCCTTCAAAGCAAACAGAACTTGATCTAGCTGTAGTTAGTTATCTTACAGATGTACCATTGAACGTTATCTTACGTTATACCATTGAACGTTAGTTGTCTTGTTTGTGTTTGATTTCTTTCAAGCCTTGTTGATATGATGCGCGCTCTTCTCACCACCTTCCACCACTCATGAGTACCAGTGACAAATCGGTTTCCCCCGCTCCTCCAGCGGCCAGTGCCACTCCTGAGCCCAGTGGAGCCGCTTTGCTGGATCCTAGTGACTTGTTAAAGGATCTTAGCCTTGCTAGCGACGCCAACGCCGCCAAACCGAGCGAGGAAAAGCCAGCGGACGAGAAAACCGAAACCGCAGCCGACGACAAATCTGACGACAAATCTGACGATAAAGCTGACGATAAAGCTGATGATAAATCTGACGACAAATCTGATGATAAAGCTACGGCTACCGAGGACACGACCCCTGCTAAATCGGAGGAACCGGCGGCGGCTCCTGAGAACCTCATTCGACTGGAATATGAAGTAAAGGTCAAACTTGCCGATTTGCAAGCTGATCCTAACTCACCACTTTACTCGGTGAAACTGTTCGAAGAATTGGGATTGAGTGATGAATTACTTAAAGGGTTATACGCGATGAAATTTTCCAAACCCTCCAAGATTCAGGAAAAGGCGTTGCCGCTCTTGATCCGGGACCCCCCTCAAAACATGATTGGACAATCGCAGCTGGGGACGGGGAAAACGGCGGCGTTTTCCCTTACGATGTTGACGCGGATCGATACTCTGAAGAACTACCCTCAAGCCATCTGTCTTTCTCCGTCGCGGGAGTTGGCTCGTCAAACTTACGACGTGGTGACGACGATGGGTAAGTACACCGATACCAAGGTGCAATTGGTGGTGCCGGAGTCGGTGCCGAGGGGACAAGACGTGCGGTCGCAGATCGTCATTGGTACTCCGGGGCTCGTCACTGACTTGATCAAAAGAAAATACCTCGACCTCAATCACGTCAAGGTGTACGTGCTTGATGAAGCCGATACCATGTTGGACCTTAGAGGCCTTGCTGACCAGCTGATCAGGATCAAGCGCATGTTACCTCGAGACTGCCAAATTGTCCTCTTCCTGGCCACCTTCCCCGAGAAGGTACGCAAGTATGCCCTGATCCAAGCACCTAACGCTAACCTGTTGCTGTTGCAACAAAACGAGCTTAACGTGAAGGAAATTAAGCAATTGTGGATGAGGTGCAATGAAAAAGTTGAGGGCCAGACCAAATACGACGTCTTGTGCGAGTTGTACGGGCTTTTGACCATCGGGTCGCTGATTGTGTTTGTTGAACGTCGTGATACCGCCAACCTTGTGTATGCCAAGTTGCGTAAAGACGGCCACGTGTGTCTGATCTTACACTCCTCACTCGAAAACCAGGAACGGGACCGGTTAATCGACGAGTTCCGCGACGGGAAGACGAAGGTGTTGATCACCACTAACGTGTTGGCTCGTGGTATCGATATCCCCACGGTGACGATGGTGGTGAACTACGATATGCCCACCGACAAAGGGGACGGACGTACCGCCGATCTGCTGACGTACTTGCACCGGGTGGGTCGTACCGGTCGTTTTGGTCGTCTTGGGGTATCGATTTCGCTTGTCGACGATGATAAAAGCGAACGGGTGTTGCACCAGATCGAAAACGAGTTGGACATTACCATGACGAAGTTGCCCAACGACGACTGGGACGAGATCGAGACCCAAGTTAAGGCTGCCATCAAGGGCAAGTGAAAGTGAATAGAGACGTGATCTTTAATTTAATGCGAAATCGAAGTAGTTATCTATATTAACGTATGAGGGAGGGGCTTGGACTAATCCAAATCGGTGACGGGGATTTCCTCGACAACTGCTGGTTTTTCGTTGACGATTTCTTCAATAACCGCTGGCTTTTCGGTGACGATCTCTTCGACAACCGCGGGCTTTTCTTCGACGATCACGTCGGCTTTAGGTTCGGGCTTAGCCTTAGCTTCAGCCTTGGGTTGCGACTTTACCGGTGATTGTTGGCTCAACTTCTTCTCCAGCTCCGACACGTGGTAGTGCCATAACTCCGACAATTGTTGCTTGCGGTCATCCATGGCGTACAATCTTCTTCTCAACGCTTCGTTGAAGCAGATTTCTTGTGCGGTGGGGAAGAACGTTTGCGCCCATCCCTTCTTGAACCCTTCGACGTCCTTGACGATATCCTGGAGCTCCAACTCCTGAAATTTGACTTGGATACCATACTGTTGGTGGATATCGTCACCAATAAGCCCATCTTGGTACAACCGAGTGAAGGTAGGTTCGTATTCCTTCAACTTCATCAGTCGTCTCACCGCTTCGACCCCCCGCCGCAAAAGTGCCGCTTTCATCACTTTATCGTGAGGTTTCTGCTCCTTAGGCACGTTAGGATTGGCATACTGAGCCTTCATGAATTCGTACAACTCGGCGGGACGGTTGGGCCCGAAAAGCGGCTCGAACTGTTGTAACTTTCTCAATCGCTTTCGCCGGTACACCACCGAAAAGATGACAAACACCCCGAGAAGAATCGACACGTAGATGATGGGAGTGAACACCGAGATCTTGGGGACGTCCTCCATCGTGGGAGCTTCCTTTTGTTCTTCAGCCATGGTTGTTCGTGGAGGGTATAGTAGGAATGGTGAAAATACGTGTCTAGAACGCGTAACTTATGTGCACAACTCAACCCATAAAATCATATGGAAAACAAGGGATAGAGCACAAGGTGATGAGGTTTAGAAGGGTGAACAGTTGGTTTCAGACGTAGGTTATTTTTGTAGTTTAACCCCGTTTAATTTTGGTGTTGGTGGGGTTCGAACTGGTACTATTAATAATTTATTGCGAATTTCCCAGCGAAGATGAAAATAGCTATGGTGGTCATGTGAAACTGCTATTAATACTTGACATCCATCACCTGCTTTGTGATAGACCATGACACAACAGACTGTCATTTGATCGGATAAATCCATACAGTCTTACCCCTTTATACCTCCTTTGAATATACCCCTTTGAATATATTTAGATTAGGAAGTACGGTGAAGCAGTGGTAATCGAGTGAAAGCCGCAATTGTTTACTCTTCGGGGTTAAACCTTCATTTGCCAGGGTAGTACACGGCTAATGCTTTGCCATTACTTTAGGTAGTGATCGGAAATGGTCGATATAGATCTAAAAAAGGATCACGGATTGAAACCCAACATTCCACGGCTGGTCTAAACGCTCGAACCTTATTTATCGCTGGCACAAATCGCTCATCGTTCCGGCACTCCTAATTAGGAAAGGTGATTGCCAAAATCTGACGGTATCCGCCAAAATGAGGACAAAAGTACACACCCGGTCTATAGTTCGTAATATCATTATGTAATATGCTATGCCCACACTTGCAAGTGCTCGAAGAAGTCTATTCTCGGCCCTTGGTCCAAGTGATTGATTATGGCCTGGCGTAAGTCGTCCACCATGATCGGATGACCACACGTGACGAACCCCACCAGCCCCTGAGTGGTTTCAATGGTTGTCTTGACCAACTCGTTCATCCGAGGGCGTCCCTCGATGAATTTGACAAAGTAGAGGTCGAGCTTGATCTGAGCAAGCACGGCGTCGGGGAGATCCTTTTCCCCGTACTTATCGTAGCTAAACCCGATCAGCAGCTGGGACGAGAGGTTCATTTCCATGGGGATCACGTCGCCAGCAAGACGTTTCGCCAGCTTCCGGACTCGGAGGTACTCTTCGCTGGAGAAGGGAATCAGATTGGGTCGAGTGACGTACACCACACACTCGATCTTGGTGTTCTTTAGGGCCATGAGTTCCTCGTAGAACCATAGCACCAGCTGGTACTCGCGAATGACCCAGAATAACCGGATGGTTTGCTTGGTATCCTTGCGGGACTTGGCTAAGTGGTAGGCTTCGTAGTAGGGTCCAGGAATCCCGTTACCTCCAGCGACGTACACGGCATTATCGTACCGTTTAACGGGACTAGCGCCTCCGTAGGGTCCTTCCACTGAAACTCTAACGGTTGCCGTTTGGTCAGGACAGTGCTTGAGGTGTTGATACAACCCGTGGGTCATGCCTCCTTTCACCTTACAATAAAACACAAGTTTGCCCTGGTCCACCACCAGTTGGTTGAACGTGAACGGATGGGACTGCCACCAGCACAGGGGCTTAATAAAGTAGACAAAGGCAAACCCTCCGGGACGAGGAGTCCATCCTGGACGGATAGGGATCGTCACTCTGATGGTTTCATCAGCAACGAGTGTGAGTTGAGCCTTGGGACAGCCAAAGTTGATCAATCGCCAAATCCGAATGACTCGGTCAAATGCCCACACTGCTGTGGCAGCGACGTAGGGTTGGTGGTGATTAAACCGCATCACATGGCCCCAACTCCCACCAATGAAGAGTAGCGCAAGTATGATGTGGAGAGCAACAAACAACTCGTACTTGGTCCGACGGAGCACGAGAAACCCTTGGAATATGATGAACCCCGCTGCCACCGTAGCAATGGTCCCAGCAATCATATAGTCACGACTCATCATTTCTCCGTAATTACCCACTCCAAGCGAGTTCATGGCGTAGCTAAAGGTGATGGCATGGACGGAAGCAAGCAAGAACACCACTCGTCCGATCCACCGATGGTAGGTGAGGAAAGTCGAGTAGCTCCACTGGGTAAGCCACATCAAGATGTTGTTTCTCAGGCCAAAGAGGATGAGTAGCGGCACGAGCATCCCGCAAGACACGGCACATCGTCCAGCAACAAACCGTAGCGTCCCCACTTGACGGTTGGGGAAGAGGGGATCGTCATGGGGAGGGTGTACGTCAACACACACAAGCACCACCACGAGGATGATCCACACTCCCACGACAATCAGCTCGTACCGCAGAGGAAGTAAGGCTTGGAAGATCCCTGCCCACTGGGTGTTATTGGTCTTTTTGCGGTGAATGGCAGGCAAAGTGATGTAGCGACGGATCCACACCAGACCCCGTCCGTTGAGCGATCTCATGAGTCCCGGCATCATGAGCTTAGCAAAGTTGGCAAGGGCTCCAAGGATGAGGACCACCACCCAATACCCAAGCATCCCCGTTCCGTAGTAGGTCAGAATGTTGAAGTTATCCAAGAACTTGCACATCAGACGAGCGTAGGCGAGGGTATCGGTGCCATTAAGGAGGATGGGAGTGGTGATGTTGCGGAACTGGTCCGGGTAGTCCTGGGGAGTATACTCTCGAGCGTACTCGTTATAGTAGCTTAGCGCTTCGAGCATATCGGTTTCGTTGAGGGTGACGTTGTGACCTTTGCACAAGTCGAAGAACGACGAAAAGTACTCGTTGTTGAACACTCCAGCGTTGCGGAGACATCCCGCTAGTGACGCTCGAGCATCCATATCGAAGCAGGGACACGGCCAGTTGTTATAGGTACACGTCAACTCCAGATCGTAGCAAAAGTCCAGGTAGGTCTGGATCTGAGCGTTGCAAGCAAACAACATCTGGTGAGGCTCGTCCCAGTAGTAGGGGACACTGGCACCACGTACGGTGGCAGCAAGAGCTGGCCACCATAGGAGCGATGGTTTCATGGTGGAGGAGGGCGATGAGGAGGGGAAACCGGAGCAGTTTGGGAGGTATATAACCAGGGACCGCCCGGTTTTGTATTTTCTACGTCCTTCGACCCATATGCGTGTTCGTTGACACAATCGACGCCCCAATAGAGCCCTGTCGACCTTAAGTGTTCGCCCCGATTAGGAGGTTGCTCCGAAGTAGGTTCGGAGATAACTGCACCCTTGACTTGTGTTGTCACCGCTACTTTGTGTGTCTAAACTTGTCATGTTTCCTCACCAAATGCTCCGATTCGGTCGAGGCGACAGTCCTGACGCTATAGACGAGCATGTCGTCTGTCGCCTGGGTCCACGCGGAGGGACGCTTCGACATATACGAGGCGACGTCCCTGCGTCGGAAGCGTACCTTTAAGGCACCAGGGTTGGTGTACGAGGGCCAGGGTCGACTACGTGGGCCCACTTGAGTCACCCCACTCGGTCAGTTGTCAAGTGGTGAATCGTATGACTTTGGCAGGCACTGAGAGGTGAAGCAAGCAACAAAAGGCACCGAGCCACAAAGGCGATTTGGGTTAGAAACATGAAACAATTTTTAGTAAGGTTTAGCACTCGGCTTCCCCGTTGTAGCGAAAGTTTAGGCGACGGACCCTTTCCTAATTTGTCGTCCTCCGGAGGTAACCCTCCGTCTATACCACACCGTTGCTACACCCACTATAGCCACGGTGTCGCTTTATCTCCAGTTGTTTTAGTGTATTCAAGTGTAGCTTAAGGTTCGAAGGATCTTGCCTACATAATATCCGGCCGTTGTTTTTGTATTCGTAAAAAGGCAAGCGCACAGTCGACTGACGACGCGGCTCATCAAAGGAGTGATCGATTTAGAACTAACTAAATTAGAAAGGAATCCACCCCAAAGTGGAGTTCAAGAAGTTGACCAATTGGTCGGAGGCCTTTTGGGCGAGTTTTTCGACCCATTGACCGTTACCCTTGATGGGAGTGTCCTTGGAAAGGAACGACTTGGCGAAGTTCCCGACGGCACCAAGAGCACCACCACCTTCGGTGGCAGTGACGGCACCTTCACCTTCACGGGCGACGGGGGCAGCAGACACGGCAGTGAGGACAACGGCCAAGGTAGCGACGTTCTTGAATTGCATAGTTAACGAGTGTGAGGAGTGGTTACTACCAAGGGGGAGAAGCTGACCCTATTATATACCTGGGTTTGGGAAACATAGCACTTTGGCGGAGACGGGGGCCTTATTATGAGGCGGGTTCACCCGCCAAGGCGTTTGGTGTGTGAATTTCGACTGTATAAAAGGTGAAAGTGGGATGGTTATGGTTTAAGGAAAAACGCACGACTAAAGTAGACAAATCGCTACACAAGCGGGTTCCACCACCTTCTTCTTCACCTTGGTATGTCGTTTGGCTCTCGATTTGATCTAGCCCTTGCATATAAGTCGATGACAGGGCGTTCTTCATCGAGGCGACTCTACACGTGGGGCTTAACGAGTACCGAAGCGGAAACGAAGACATAAGAAGAGCTTCCATTCAGTTGAGTTTCCATTCAGTTGAATTGAAGTCCTTATATGTTCAGATTCGTTCATTGTCCTGGATGTCTTGTTCGTCGAAGTGATTTTTCCATGAATTGCCAAGGTCGTGATTACACTCGTAACCAGTGGGTACGACCATAAACGGTACCTGCTTCATCCAAATCCTATAAACGAAGGCAGCCCTTTGACAGAAGTGGCTAATGCAGTGTGTTTTGACGACTTCCTTCGCGAGCGTAACCGACGCAGGAGTATACCATAATAAACAATGCTAACATTACACAAAACCAAAATGTTTCACGCGCCGCACCGCCTCTACCTCAAGCTAGCCAGATTTATCTCGATTTCGCTCATGGTGGAGCATGGTCGGACACAGACATGTACCTTCTTAAGTGCATGCTTTCCCCTACTCAGCTAATTACTTTCCTTTTCCTTAAGTGTGCCAAGATAACGCAAGCTTAAACTCTCGGCACCACGGCTACTAGAGGAACCAATTGGATCTTACTAACTGAGATACCGAGGTTACAAAACTTAGGGTAGAGTGAGGACAACCCATGCCTTGGGACTCGAGTCCATATAATCAACAGGTCTAGTTACTGTCGCTTCATCCAAACGAGTAAACAAGACCCAGAAAAGTCGTCGTAGTTGTTTCAGTGGATCATGGAGCCATCCTTGCGTTAAACTTTGCGTGCCAATTTCTTTTGGCTAATCGCGAGATATTGACACAGGGGAAGATCCACAAACACTAAAATCAGTACAAAGTCTAGAACTCAGCCTCGAACAACTAATAACTAAACCCAGGCTAATAGAGGGTATAGATCATCAATGTTAACCACCATTAGACCTGTTCAAACTTCTTTGACTTCATGACACACCCATACTTATTATTTATCGCCTTGTTTCACTCAATCTTGTAAACTCCCTAATTGCCGACTTCTACTGTAAGGGGGGCGTCGCCGCACATCGCGTGTAATCGAATTTGGCTTTTTGTGTAATGTTGTCCCCAAACGACCATGTTAGTGCGAAAAACGGCACTCATGGGTGTTTACGTGCATTTGGGTGAGGTCGACTTTTGGAGGGCTTAGGTCTAGAGACAACTGGCTATAGCTACTAGAGAGCTTCATGTTAGTACTATTAGACCCTAATCTAGTGAAAGATTACGACTCATCGCGTTACCTACTAATCCATACAATTTTCAGGCTAATAACTGTAATAACCGCTTAGTTTTGTCCATTTAACACCATTTGCACGCGTACACGCCTTGTTTGGGAATTGATAGCGTATAAAACCTAGCCCGTTTGGTCGCGGATTACCCCCCTGTAAACCAAGTCACTCGCTATGCAATTCAAGTCCGTCGTTACCCTCGCCATCGCCTCGTTGGCCGTCGCTGCTCCCGTCGCTGCTCCCGCTGCCGACGCCGAAGCCATCACTTTCTCCAACGACAGAAGACCCAAGGGAGTCCCCGGTCAAGGGGCCCTCGGGATCTTGACCAAGGGCACCAACCCCTTGTACTACTTGTTCAACCTTGCTTACAAGGCCGTCAAGGAAACCGGTGAAGGTGTGTTGAAGATCGCCACCGTCGACCCTCTCGTCGAATTGCCCGAACTTAGAATCGAAAACTAAGTTGTAGGTTTCAACTTTTTGTAAGACTAAGACAGCAGGCTGGGCCGGAGTCTGATGTCTTGTCAATAGCAATCGAATGTTTTTTATTTCCAAACATGTAGCAGCATCATCAGATGGATTTCGTGTTGTCACCAGTCTCCAATCTCGTAGTATGGTTTCCCCATATCACGACTGGTAAAGAGTTGGTGTCCTTGTCATCATATCCCTTGGGTAACGTTAGTCCTGAGCATCGACTAAACTTCCCTGGGAGGGATCTCGGAACCCTATGAGTAACTCGGGATCGGAAGCGGAACGGTCATCATGGGGTAGCCACGGGTTTATGAGACCACAAAATTGCGAATGAGTGACAACATCACTTTTAGTGAGTCTGATTCACAGAGGCGACAACCACGAGGATATATAAGACGATTCTCATATTATTAAACACAATTAACTTCTATCTGTACGGTTTATTCCCTCACGTCTGTTTTCGGAATGTACTGTATGTCGTTTCCAATTGTTACCCTGGACCGACTGCGCCACAAGGTTATTGTTCGAATGGATTGTGTAACGAGATATTGAGGGAGTTTTCAACTTACAAGGTCAAATAATGACTAATAGTAATGAGAAAAAGCTACCGGAACAACCTCTCAATAACTCTCCTTTCAAAAACCTTTGGATTTCCTATACTTCTCACTGTTCTCATGGTGCGGAACACGGAATAAGTGAGAACTCCGGGGTTATGAACACAATCATAAAGATCATTCATATCGGCTACCATAAAAAAGCTGATTATTATCCGAGTCCCCCTTACAGCTTCCACAAATAGTAGGATACATTCACCTTTTTAGCTAGATGTAAGACCTAAGAATCCGCTGCGGGAGATATCTTGCAGTCTAGTCGCGACAGTGTTCATGTCCGGATCCCATGTTTTTCATGGACCTGGGCCAGTTTCCTGAGTAAAACCGCTATTTTCCATTGGATTACGGCCACTGGAGGGTCTACTGGTTCCTCTGGAACACCTGGCTTGGATATCGTGGTCAATTTAACACTTTTTATTGATTCTTGATCTTATGCGATAACTAAATACAATCGAAGTTGAAACGCGCCCAGAACTATTTATAAAATCGACTATATAAACGTCACATTCTCTCGACACTCCGGCTCATTCTTCAGTCTCTCACTCAATAATGCAATTCAAGTCGCTCGTTACCATCACCATCGCTTCGTTGGCTGTTGCCTCTCCCATTGCCATCCCCATTCCCGAAGCCGAAGCCTTGGCTTTGCCCGAACCTTTGGCTCAAGCTGAAGCCATCACCTTCTCCAACGACAGAAGACCCAAGGGTGTTCCTGGTCAAGGTGCCCTCGGGATCTTGACCAACGGTACCAACCCTTTGTACTACTTGTTCAACCTTGCTTACAAGGCCATCAAGGAAACCGGTGAAGGTGTGTTGAAGATCGCCACCGTCGACCCTCTTGTGGAATTGCCCGAACTTAGAATCGAAAACTAAGCTTTTCAACTTTTTGTAAGACTAAGACAACAGACTGGGCCGGAATCTGGAGTTTTGTCAATAGCAATTGAATGTTTTTATCTCCTTGACCACCGTAGCAAAGCAATCGCAACCACAGGTTATACCATCCACTGATATGAGTGAGTCCACTCTCATCGAGTCAGTCATCCTTGGAGTGAAGTGTCTCATGAACGACTGATTGGGGTAGCCAATAGCATCATCCTAGAGCATAGACTGATTGGAGTGGTCAATAGCATCATCTTCAAGCTTTGTAGGCTCACACAACGATTCTTTAAGCGACAGTCTTACACAAAACTAGTTCAGACATGAGTTGCTCAATAAAGTTGGGGAGCAAGTAGTACTGGTGGTGCCTCGTCACTTTATATATAAGACACGGGATAAAACACGGGATATCTGCCGGCACTAGCATTCCACAGAAAACGTATTTTATTGTTCCCAATGTTTATATGTATGACCACAATGTCGTGGCTCTCGTCAAAGCCTCAAACGATAATCCCAAACCTTTTACGGATTGCTGATTACCGTGTCACCATTTGTACTCTTGTTCATATTAATCCCATGGTTGTCTGCTTTAGAAAGCCGTAAATCCATCGGTAGGACCCTTCATGATCATCGATTCGAGGTTTTTCTTGGCACCGGTTTTTGACAGCTTCGAAAGTTCTTGGCGATTTCGCGTTGACAGATGCGAAAACTACCTTCGACACGAGGCAATTACAAAACGCGAAACGTGGAAACACAGGGGCTGAGACAATAGAATGAGGCAACGACAATAACCTAGTGAAAATAAGACTTTGTACGGAAGAAGTCATGACGAGTTCTTATTTAGTAATGTCCTGTGCAGAAGAAGGTGATGTCACGGTAACTCCCATGCTGATGTGAAGAGGTCAGCAAGTGGTGTGACTACCTAAACAGTACCTGGAAAAGAGTCATGTACGCTTGATTATGGATGGTTTAGTTTTAGGAGTGTGATGTCATTAGGTCGTTTCGTAGCAGAGGAGAAGTAAGGATCATTGGAAGTTATTGAACTACCAGAGTAATATAAATCCCGCATAGCCTATTACAGTTTTATTTTCGAGGAGCGATTCGGCGTTCCTGCTTGATCATTGTTGCGTGGATAAAATAAACACTCAGACACATCTCCGAATCCATTCGAGATTCAACCGTAAACATCAACTAAAACAATGACAAAAGACGCTAGTAGGTTTACCGCAGGTACCACGGTCCAAGAAAGATCCATAACGTAGTATACGATCTCTGATTTTGTAGTACAAACCTTCGAGAATACCTTCAGTTATTGTCGTCTTCGCAAGTATACTGCTTTAATTGACGGTAATGTACTTGAGTCCCACTCTAGTTGGTCTCAATCACGATTACCGTCTCGAACGACAGAGGCTTTTGGTCGCATACCAATGTAAATCACCGCGAGGTGGGTTGGGAACACTATAAAAGCAGGGTAGATTCCCCACCGTGTCCCCCCATAATCCCACCTTAGTCACTCGTGCACAAATGCAATTGAAAACCCTTGCCATCCTTACCATTGCTTCGTTAGCGGCGGCTGCGCCCGTTGCTGAAGCCGAAGCGCTCCACTTTTCTGATGACAGAAGAAAAGGAGGTGTCCCCGGTCACGGTCTTGTCGACGTTGCTACGGGGAAGCAAAACCCGCTTGCGTACTTGTTTAACCTTGGTTACAAAGCCGTCAAGGAAACCGTGGAAGGGGTTGTCAAGATTGCCACCGTCGACCCCGGTGTTGAATTGCCGGAACTTAGAATCGACAATTAAACAAGTCCTTTATAAGACTAAGACAGCAGGCTGGGCCGGAGTCTGAAGTTTTGTCAACAATACATTGTTTGATTTCCACAACATCGTAGCTCGTGGCATAAATGTTCCACATGATATGAATGTAAGAGCATTCTTCCGGGTGATATATCTAGTGCCCATTGTCGAATGACCACGTAGTGGTGCCATAGTATTGAGTGACCCCGGTAGTTGTCCAACAGAGGGATACGCTCCAATACTTCAACAATTATAACAGCCAGCCATGTAACTGGTCCAGTGTAGTTGCTTGAGCATGGGTGTCTTGTTGAGGATACGATAGTTAGAATCTGCGGATGACTACCCGTTGTCATTAACCACAAACACTTCAGCACGACAAGAACCAATTAGACCCAATCAACTTTGAAGAATCTGAACAATGGTAATATCACAACGAGGATGTCTAATGATTGATAATCATGGCATGGAGGGCAACGAATAAAAATCGGTATTGTTGACGATTATGGTGATGGTGCGGCCGAAGTGAAAAACGTGGGACATCTCTAGTTCAACTAGATGCTGCAGCGACCATAGTCTAGGAATCAAACAAATAAGATGAACCGGCAACAACGGTCATGGATTCTAGCAACAACAGTCTTACTCTTCAATTCAAGTTAATAAAATGAACAGGATTCTAGCAACAACAGTCCTAGTCGTTGATTCTAGCAACAACAGTCTCAGTCATCGATTCAAGCTCATGAACTGGATTCTTGCAACAACAATCCTAGTTTCTAGTAACAACAGTCGCTGTCTCGGACTCAAACTAATAAAATGATTAGATTCTTGTAACAACGATCCTAGTCATCAGTTCAGGCAAAACCACCACATTAAAGAAGCTTCGCCAGATTTCAGCAACAACGAAGCGAGCCTCCGGTTTCTGCAACACTCTCCAGGCAGTAAATTCATCAAGATTCCTGTAACAACACTCCTAGTCTCGTTGCAACACCAGTAAGGAACATTACTCACAACTCACATGACTTATGGTGACGAAACGACTTCCAAGTACTCAAACCAGCTTAATAATCAGTATACTACTGAAACATTGTCGCATGAAATTTTTTGTCATCCTCATCCTCCGAACCGATGAAGGGTGGTACCTGTCGGCTAGGGTCGCGTTCCATTCTGCTTCTGATCACGTGGACAAAAGATGATCCGGAACGTTTTGCTGGCAGTGCGCCTCGACCCTGTTGATGATGGCTGAAACGGCTATAACGACAACAGCAACACGTAATACCGAGCAAGTAGTTTAGTTCTAAAGCGTTTCAGATATCACCTGATGACCTCCGAGTATCACGTTGTCCCCTGGTTTGTTTCACGTTGTCGCGTTTCATCTTACCGTTTCACCGTAGTGGGTGTCAACCCTCTCTTTTCGCGCAAATCTTCTCGACTTCACCCGCACACGCCGTTCCCGACCTCCCCCATGATTGGCAGCTACGTCCGTACGGTGAAGCGGAAACCGTTGACGGTGCTTGTGCCGCTAGCGGTGTTTGTGCTCGTGTACTTTATCTTGTTTCGTCCCGACGCCACCGCGTCTCAAGGCAAACACACCAACTACCGGTACCCGAACCCGAAGAAGTCGAAATGGTCGAAGAGTGATATCCTTAAGAATGCTCCTGGCATCAACCACTACGACTTGAATAAGTTGACCACCAGTTCCGATGCGTTGATCAATAAGGAGGAAGTGCTTGTGCTCACGCCGATGCTGCGATTCACTCCCGAGTACTGGGACAACTTGAATAAACTCACCTACGACCACCTGTTGGTGCTGTTAGGGTTCATTTTACCTCGGAATGACGATGGTGACACCGCGTTAAAACAGCTAGAAGCCGCCATCAAACAGTTGGAACACGACGGTAAGCTTTCGTGGAAGAAAATCACCATCTTGAGGCAAGACACCGAGTCCTTACCGTCGCAGGATGAAAAAGAACGCCACGCGCTTGCCGTACAAAAGAAACGCCGTCTGATGATGGCGTTGGCGCGGAACTCGTTACTCTTCACCACCATCTCCCCCAAGACGCTGTGGGTGCTTTGGCTCGACGCCGATATCGTCGAAACCCCCAAGACCCTCATGCAAGACTTGATCAAACACAACAAACCGGTGGTGTCCGCCAATGTGTGGCAACGATTTTACAATGACGAGACACAAAAGGATGACATTCGCCCCTACGACTTTAACAATTGGATCGAGCTGGACGAAGGCCTCAAGATCGCCGAATCCCTCGGTAAGGACGACATCATCGTCGAAGGGTACGCGGAAATGGCCACCTACCGGCCCCTCATGGCCCATTTCTACGATGCTGCTGGGGACCCCGCCACGGAAATGGAGCTCGATGGCGTTGGTGGCGGAGCGGTGATGGTTAAAGGTGACGTCCATCGTGACGGAGCCATGTTCCCGTCGTTCCCGTTCTATCATTTGATCGAGACCGAAGGGTTTGCCAAAATGGCCAAGCGGTTAGGGTACCAAGTGTACGGGTTACCTAATTACTTGGTCTTCCACAAGAACGAGTAGATAATATATACAATCTTGACTGATCCCCTCGACTAGGACTTAGCCCGTCACATCAACTTGACTTTATTAACTAGAGCTTCACTTAACTCTAACTTATTCCATCACACTCCATCGTTGGAGTGAAGACTAATAGTTACTAGCCATGACAAATGCCATGATCATCAAAGTAAGCATTTGGGTTACTGGTTGTTTAGTCGTCGACTTTCTATAAAGATCCATATTGTTCTTCATGTCCTTAAAACTAGTGTACCATCACGGGAGTTGATGACAATGTCTAACTTGAAACACTTACTTATGAAACATTACTTCAAACATCTTGAAACCTCTACCCACACACACCAACACATACAATTAACAACTACTAGCTGGTCCTTCTTCTTTTAATCTACACTCCCTTAGGGGGGTTAACCTCTTTTGTCGGTGTTCGCGAAAGTGGCCCACGCTCGTGACCAGGAAACGACTCATCGAAGTTGGGGTGTGCCACCAGATAAATCTCGACCCTCCCAGTTTGCCACCGTTCGCAAAAATGACACCAATACAACGTCCTAGACGACGTACAAGGACCACAAACACCACTGTGGTTCTCGAACTCCCTCCTCCAGTGCTTGAACGGTTTCGGAACCCCACCCATTACCATGTCACTCTCCGGCTTTCTCCAGCATCGCTCCGACAAGTCTCGATGCTTCCGGTACTGCTGGATAGTGAGAGCAGTTCCGATACATTAGCGGGGCTCTTTTCTCCCGAACAGAGAGACTCAGAAGCTGCCATCGACCCGCAATTTATCGACCTCGACGCTAACCGCTTGGAACAAGAGTTTGATGAGGTTCTAGCCACCAAAAACGATGTCGAAGTCACCGAGGTCAATCCCCCGAAACCTCTGGCTCAACCAGTGTATCGTCATGTGCCTACCGATATGATTGGTTACTTTGTCAATGAGATGCCTCCGATGGATGACATGGTAGCCACCACCATCGGGTCTCTCCTCGATCCCTACGCTCTGACGCGGATAGAATTCCCCGTCAAGCTGGTCCGATGTGTTCATTTCGAGTGCTTTGACCTCGAACGGTTCTGTCAAACGTATCGCATCCCTCAACCGATGGTAGGAGCCATCATGCGAGAACTACGCCAGCTCCTGGACCGACGGCGATCGGGGTTTGTCGCTGGGCTTATGGGACTCTATTTACCTACTCAAAATGCCCTCAACTTGGATCGTGCCATCCTTAACCGCACACGATACGCCATGTTCCGGTGTCCCATATGTGATCTTTCCTTCACCGTATCCCAACTATACAAACCCGAACTGATGGAATACCTTCTTCAGAACACTGCCACTTCTGCCAAAAAGGTGGAAATGCCTGATTCCTTTCGGTTTCGTGAAGTTGACGATTCACCTCTGCGGATTACTACAGCCGAATCGGAGGACGTCGTGGTTATCGACGATGATGACGACGTTGATGACAACCATCATACCATTATTAATCATCCGATACATCTACCCTCGATGCTGACCTCCTCGATGGCCCTGCGAACTGGTTTCGCCGATAAGTTAGCCCAGTTCCGAGAATTGGAGCTCTTTTTCCCACCATTTGAACGTCCTCCACAACCTTCAGGTACTGCCGATGACCCCGTGACTATTGATTAGTCCCCCAGGATACCCTCATGACCCTAACACCACTTATGACATTTACCATTACCATATCACCATCACTTTACGATATTTACCATGACGTTATCGTCACCACTTACGAGATTCACCATGACCCTATCATCACCACTTACGATATTTACCTTTACTTTAATTAATGACCAGCAAAGCGTTTTTTCACCACCTAGCACCTCATCAATCAGAGCCACTGAGCACATCGATCAGTAGCCAATGCCTAAATTAGAGGTTACAGAGATATTCTAAATCAAATCTGAAGAGCTAACCCCCATTCCTCAAGAGCTTGATGCTTTACATTACAGGTTATATCCACTTGCTTCTGATGATGTTTAGTCTATCCAACGAGAGCCATGGGAGTTACGACGACCTCAACTTTAGATTGCTAATAGTAACACTAGTAACACAAGTCAAATACTCTTAAGTCAAGCTTAATACAAGTAATACAAGTCAAGTACTAGATGTTGAAATCTACCTGATGGTACTCAAGCGATCACTCATCACGTGACCAATGAGCCGCACTCAGACGCCACTCAACTATTCACTCGTGGTTTATTGTATTGGCTATAGCACTACGTGACGTTTATCCCTATCGAATCGACACTGTAATTTATGTTTTATTTTCTCCGACTTCAATACCTAAGCATTGCTAATTCTTTTTGTGTTTATTGACGCTCCCGAACTGAATTGATCACCCCCTCGGCGAAACAACAGGCCACCAGAACTGGGAAGCCCCCACTCCAACAAGTTAAATACTAATAATATCACTCAATACTAGTAATACATAGATTAGTGGTATAGGTTCAGGCTAAGTCCTAATCAGTCGGTATAGGGCTAATAAGTTAGGGCGGTTGGTGGAGACGAAGGTCGAGGTGGCCATTAACCAGGGCCCACAACCTAAAGAAAATTTTTCCCAATCACACCGCAGTGAAGCCCTGGACATTCACCACTCTCCTTGCTCTCCAAGACCTAAATCCAAACCCAAAACAAAGCCACGGAGATAATGGAAACCCCTACAATACCCTCGCTATCATTTCTGAGACTTACCTCGTTGGCATGGTACCCTGGGGGCGTTTCCCTACCAAATCTCCATGTATTGCAAGTGCTACTAACCGACAACTTCGAAAAAAAAAAAAACGGGTGTGGGGATACGAGATTGTAACCTGCGCGCCGGCGCCCCTGAAGAGCGCTCCCCCTTTGGTGCGACGCCACCGTATTGGAAACCTCGTGGTGAGGGGAAACCCTAGCCGGCATGATTGTCTTGGTCCATGTGTGACTTAGCGCCGGCGCCGCTGGCGCCGCTGGTGGTGCTAGTGCGAGGACCTGGCACTGGCACTGGCGCTGGCACTGGCGCGCGCGCCCACTCCTCCGATATTTGGGGGGCGCCGTCTGCGCCCCCAACCTATCAGCGGCGCTGTCTGCGCCACCGGCCTATCAGCGGCGCCCCCGATAAGCGCTTCCCCGCGTTGTGGCGTACCTTAGCTGCATCGTCCTCGTTTAGGTGAGTCATTGCAACGGTTGACGCTCCTTTATTCTATAGTAATTGAAGAGACTCACGACCTTAGCACAAGAAGAAATAGACGATAAACAGAATCGAGTTTTGTAGACACTTCTAGTCGAGTTAGTAGTGTTTCAGTACATCTTTAGCTAACTAACATCGCTGGCGTCCTGTGTCTTCCCCACGATTGGGTGGCTTTGGCTGCAGACATTTTTGTTCGTGTCGGGCAAGAATGTTAAGTACTAATACGATAAACGGCGAGGGGTGTTAACGTAGCACTCAGTTGTTAAGTTATAGGAAAAGCTGTTGGTACCGTACAATGTAGCGGCAAGTTTATTGTCAATTGGGTCATTCAGTCGCGATCGGTTTTACTCTCATTTTACTGTAAATTTCACGGACATTAGTTCAAAACTTTCTTCATCATCGATCCCTTAGTAGTCAAGTGAAGTCGGGGAAGCCTCCGGCACGACGGAATGTGTGATACGATGGGAAAAAAAAAAAAATACGAACGTTTGCAACCCCGACACGGTGATGTCGATATAAAAGTGGTAACATTTTCCTAGTTGTAGCAACCATCATGAACTCCCCGAGTTACAACAAAGAGTCCCGTATCACTGAGTTGAGCCGCGTGGAAAGACAAGCTCCTCCTGTTCAATTCCAAGATGCCTTGGTACAACGAGTCTCGCGCCTTACGGCCAGTTTGGAAGATTTTGTTCGAGCACGGACTAATCAAGCTCAACGTGATGCCTTAGCCCAAGAGCTCGCGGATGACGAAGAATCGGCATAATGAATATTTGTTTTTGATTGAATAGGTATAAGTAAATGACTTCCACCTCAAACGAAATGTAGATGATCTTCAACTGGGCGTCATAAGTCGCATTTGATATTTAGTTGTCCCTAACTGATGTCGTCTTCCATCACACATTTATATCATCCTTCCTTGCCTACCTGGCCTAATGAGAAAGGGAAGAGATAAAAAAGCGCTGGCTGACCCTGGCGTCGGAATTATGGCACTGAGCCTCCGAGAAACAAAGCATGTGGGACAAACCGTTGCCATACAACCATGCGCCGGCGCCTTCGATGAGCGCTCTCGATGACAAATTACAGCCACCAACACTAACCACGTCCGTTTGGGCCCAAACCTTGGCCAAAGCATCTCTCGTGTGTTGGCTAGGTGCCTCCTTTTCTCGCTTTTCAATTGCTGCAACGGGGCCCACTTTGTCGCCCATAGCGGGTTAACTATGGCAACACCAAAGGACGCGATAACTCACCAACCACCCATTCAACCACACCAGAAAAATATGTCTTAGCATCCCCGCAACTTGCTGATCATACTGTGCTATTTACTTTATGTGGATTCGTTGGTTTTAGTGTCATGGTGGTGTCGTCGGTGGGTTAACAGTCACCGCGAATTTTAACTCCTCCCACAATGGTTGTTAGTTATTCACAATGTGGTTATTGGAATCAGCAAGTGATTCTGTTGCTAAAAGTGCTCGTACTTGACGGTTAACCTCAATCTTTGTCGAGTTGTCGTCGGCGGGCAGTCCAAGCCATACTGAACCTATAAGGTCAGTGTTCTCCCCCCAGTTGTACTTAAGTTGCCAAATCACCACAATTCCATTCCCACGAGTGTACTGTTACTAAATTGACCGCCGTTGTTTATGAATTTCACCTTCGGATATATCCGCCTTGTTAATTCGATCCAGTGCCCATGTTCGGTGATGCTTCACGTGGAACACATTCACCACCGGCAAATCCCAGCCAGTTCCTAGTACTCCCACCGTGGAACCACACCACATTCTCGTTTGGTGGCACGGATTCTTTTAGGGGCATATGGATGGTCCAACGGTTTACAATAAGTGATGAGTTTATGGCAACGTTGGCAAGCAGCTTTCTCGTGAGCGACTTCTAAGTGGTGTAAGGCACTCCAACAATGCACTTATGTTACCATGGCGTTAGATTTACACGTTTGTCTAAGTTGCCAGTTAGTTAATAGAAGTAATCTTAGTCGCATCAACTTAAGACTCAACGATTAAACGAACAGCATAGTAGCTGGCCCGCTAGTTAGTAGAATTGAATCTACTTGTAAATGTGCCGTCCATTGTATAGACAAACAAATACACAGGGTGAATACAAACGCTAACTCGTACTTGACGTGATCAATACTATGGTAAAACTTTCCGTAATAAATATTCACTTAAGCATTCGTCTTGATATCGAGATCATTCAATCCTTATACTTTGCTTAGTTGAAGTCACTTGAGGCATATCCCTTAAGGCATTCGTCCCATTGGTCAATCGATCGTAACAATGACCGTACCTTG
>JAJMSK010000076.1:0-43551 GCA_030578555.1 Diutina neorugosa
AAGGTAACCCTGTGACTTCGACTTCGACGTACCCTGAGTGTGAGGTTTGCACTGAATACCCCACGACTTGGACTACGACTGGTGAAGATGGGTCTGTTGCTACTGGATCTGGCCTTGTTGAGGTGACCACTGATGCTGAAGGTAACCCTGTGACCTCGACGTCGACTTACCCTGACGTTCCTGCTTCCAACACTGAATGTGGCGTGTGCACTGAATACCCCACGACTTGGACTACGACTGGTGAAGATGGGTCTGTTGCTACTGGATCTGGCCTTGTTGAGGTGACCACCGACGCTGAAGGTAACCCTGTGACTTCGACTTCGACGTACCCTGAGTGTGAGGTTTGCACTGAATACCCCACGACTTGGACTACGACTGGTGAAGATGGGTCTGTTGCTACTGGATCTGGCCTTGTTGTTGTTACAACGGATTCCAACGGTGATCCTGTTACGTCCACCTCCGTTGCGGGCAAACCTACTGAGTGCGATGTATGTACTGAGTACACCACTACCTGGACCAACACCAACTCTGACGGCTCCGTCTCGACTGGTACTGGTATTGTTGACGTTACTACTGACGCTGAAGGAAACCCTGTGACTTCGACCTCGACCCTTGGCCAATGCCCTGAGTGCACTGAGTACACCACGACTTGGACTTCTACCAACTCTGATGGCTCCGTCTCGACTGGCACTGGTATTGTTGACGTTACGACTGACGCTGAAGGAAACTTGGTCACTTCGACTTCGACTATTGGTGGCACTGAGTGCGATGTGTGCACTGAGTACACCACTACCTGGACCAACACCAACTCTGACGGCTCCGTCTCGACTGGTACTGGTATTGTTGACGTTACTACTGACGCTGAAGGAAACCCTGTGACTTCGACCTCGACCCTTGGCCAATGCCCTGAGTGCACTGAGTACACCACGACTTGGACTTCTACCAACTCTGATGGCTCCGTCTCGACTGGCACTGGTATTGTTGACGTTACGACTGACGCTGAAGGAAACTTGGTCACTTCGACTTCCACGATCGGCGGTAAGCCCACTGACTGTGATGTTTGCACTGAATACACCACGACTTGGACTACCACCAACCCTGATGGTTCTGTCTCGACTGGTACCGGTATTGTTGATGTTACTACCGACTCTAACGGCAACCCTGTGACCTCGACCTCCACGATCGGCGGTAAGCCCACTGATTGTGATGTCTGCACTGCTCACACCACTACGATTGTCCACACGAAGGACGGCTCTGTGACCACTGAAGTTTGTGTTGTTGAGGTTACCAAGGATGCTACTGGTGGCGTAATCACCAAGACTTCCACTGTTGAATGCCCTGTTTGTACTGCTCACACCACCACCACTGTCACTCACGACAAGCACGGCGCTGTTACTACTGTTGAATGCGTTGTTGAAGTGACCACGGACGCTACTGGTGGCGTGGTTACCAAGACCTCGACTATTGCTGGTAAGCCTACTGAATGCGAAGTGTGTTCTGCTTACACCACAAGTGTTGTGCACACCAATAAGGACGGTGCCGTTGTTACTGCCGAGCATGTTGTCGAAGTTACCACCGATTCGACTGGTGGAGTTATCACCTCGACTGTTGTCCCCCAATACACTACCTTTACAACCACCAACGACGAAGGTGTCGTGTCGACATACATTGGTGTTGCCTCCAAGCTGCTTGAAAGCGATGCCAAAACGACTGACACTGGGTCTGGAAACAATGTTGACTCCGGAGCAGGTGAAGGCTCGCCCAACTTGTCTGCTGGTGAAGGCAATATGAACACTTTGGGTGGAAAGGATGAAGGTTCTGTTGGCCCCGCTAGTTCCACCATTTTGACAATTCCTGGTACTCAAAGTACCACTGGTTCCACCCCAAGTGGGTCCGAACCTTCGGTTGTTGTGACCGGTGGCGCGTCTACCAACATGATTTCAAGCTCGTTGGTGGCGATGTTACTCGTCTGTCTTTTATGATTTTTTCCCCCTCTTAATTCACCTTGAGTGATTGTATTATTTGATAACTAAATTGAACATGCTTTTTATAAAATTCTTGTAGTGAGCTTAAGTTTTGTTATTTGATCGTTTTATTTGAATACAATGGTCATAATATACTTGAGTTCATTCCAACCTCCCGAAATTGGTTATAGTCACAGTTATCATATTGAAGCGTAAGACATCAGGTGACTTTATTCATAATCATTGTGAAAGAAATAGATATTTATTACAGTAGTATTCTGTTCAATCTTAATACACCATTTATCATATACTTCATATAAGTAATTCACTCTGAAGATTCAAAATCGCTTCCATACAAAGTTGGATTATGACCAACGTGACGTTGCTAGAGTAATAATGAAAGGCTCTTGAGCTACAACTACTACTCGCCTCGATTGGAAGTGTCGACATCGAATATCGAAATGAGGTTCATTGGAGGGGCACTTAGCTGATAGCCAAAATTCATCTCGAAGTCCCGACCGTTCTATTATTGACTTCACGGGATAAAACGAGGGGGAGTTTGCTTCAAGATTCTCCTTGATTCGAAAAAGTCTTGACATCAAATTATTCGGAAACCTTGAGTTTTTGGCAACGTACTCATCAACAAAGTAGCCTTCGATTCATTATAGACAACTCAATAACCGTTGTATTAGTCACACTAAGTGAAAACAATATATTTTCGATGACATGGACTGTCGGGTTTTTTCGAAGTCCGCTTTGTGTGAAATTATTACCCCGCTTTCCCAACACCATCATCAGACACGCATAATCGGGGGATGTTGAGAAATATAATCATCCTACTTGAGAACGTGGCTTACACTTTACCATTCCTGATCCGATTATCCCAACTGTTTTATTCATTTTGGAAGAAGAACCGAAAATTGTCACTCTGACCGTTATTTTCTATTTTGGCACTAGATTTCTCGTACCACCTCCCAAGTACGTGCGGCAGCATTATGTAGGGTGGATTTATCATGGCAATCGCAGGTCACAGAGTGCCCAGCTTTCCATGATATTATGAGGAAAACCATTTAACAGATTACATCTTTTGCTACGTCCCAGGGAGAGGGTATTATTCGAATTGTAGATCTAATTTTTTGAACAATAATACAAACATATACATTTTACTTAGAATGCGTTACCAAACCCCTGGCCAGTGGGTTGGTAAGACATCGGTCCGCCGGTGATCATCAACGGGGTGTTGATGATAGGTTCATCTTCGGCCTTCTTCGCCTTTTCTTGACGATCCTTGAGATCTTGGCGCAATTCCTTCATCAACTTCAGGTTTTCACGAGCCACCAGAATTTCGTAAGGCTTGGTGAAGTCACCCAAAGAATGCAACCAGCCGAGTTCCATGACGTAGTCGTAATCGACCAAGCCGTAGGCGGTGTAGAGAAGGGCAATGAAGCATTCATGGTTACCAGTTTCCACAAAGTAATCCAAAGCATCATGAGCAACCTTCGGCGATTGCGAAATCCCCACAGTACGAATCAAATCGCCCCACAACTTGTCGTTCTTGAGAATCGAAATGGCCTTAGCAAACTTCTTCTCCTTGGTGTACAAAAGCGCCGAGAGTTGACGGAAGAAGATGAGATCGTGGTTTTCCAACCGTTCGGCCAAATCCAACTTGTTGAAGCGGTTGTTGGCTTCATTTTCAATCAGCAGTCTCAACAGCTTGTAGTCCTCTTCTTCAATCAACAAATCGTGGTAAGCCAGGTTCACCACCGAGTTGTTCTTTTCCAATACCGAGATAAGCCACAGCTTGATCAAGGGCAAGTTGTCCAGCTTCACGAACATGCGCACCACCCGAGGCAAGTCCAATTTGGGAGTCAACACCGTCATCAAATCAGTAAGCAACGACGGGTTTTCGGTCATGTAGAAGTTGATCGCCTTGTAGTACAATTCAAGGTTAGGACATTTGACAATGATTTCCTTGAACGACGAGTGGTCAAAGGCAACTTCGGAGTGTTCCATCATCGCCAAAGCAGCGTTATCCCATTCTTCGTAATGGCAGTGCAAGAAAATGAGCTCAGGGTAAAGATGAGCAGCGTCGCAAGCAGCAATCACCTTAGGAATGTTGATCCGCAGCCAGAACAACTTAAGGTGTTCCATGACCTTTTCCGGTGCGTACTTCGAGTACAAAATCAGAAGTTCGGTGAACATACCCATGTGAGCACGCTCGAGCAGCAAACCGTTTTCGAACAAAGCCATGACTTCGTTGAAGTAACCATGGTATTCGTAGTTACGAACCAATTCGGGCATTTCTTCGGCATCAATGATCAAGTTAAGACCGCAGATTTGAGCCAAACGGAATTCACGGTGTTCGATACAAGCATCGTGCACTTGCTTCCACACACGAATGTTCAGAGCCTTACGAGCACAGTCAACGGCACCTTGGTAGTCGCCTAAATGGACGAGAGTGGTGGCCAACTTAGAGTACTTCGACACCGAAGAGAACAAGATTTTGGCAGCACGGTAATTGCCCCTGTCAAACAACTTGTCACCAATGTCTTCAGCATCGGCAACGTTAGGGCCAGCAACAAACTTCTCAATATCAGTTTCACGTTCAAGGTTGGCGTACGCGTAGATAAGAGCACCATCAATTTCGGGTTCACGCAAAGTTTCCCGAGCCATGTCCAAAAAGCCAACAAGCTCCTCGAGTTTGCCGGCATGTTCAGCAATTTCGATGACTTGTTTGTAGTTCAGGGGGTTCTTAGACTTGACGTACAGGTCAATGGCTTCAGGAATACGCAACCCGTTAAGTTGGGCATTACCCAATTGGAACCACAAGTCCGAAGTGTCGTATTTTTCAGCATATTGTTCACCGCGGTCCAACAGCATAATGTCTTCCACCAAAACCTTCATGGCGTCTTGGCGCATTTCGTGACGGTCGTACACCTCAAAGGCTTCTTCGTATAACTCGTTATCAATACACAAGGGAGCGATTTCTTCGGGGTCATACTTTTCCAACTTTTCAATGTAGTTCATGACTCTCAGGGGTTGGGCCTTGATGGCGGTAAGAATCATAAGCCCTTGTAACGAGGTGTTGTCGTTGAAAGGCGAAGGTTCCAAGATAATCTTTTCCAACAATTCAATCAAGTCGTTGGACAAGTCGTTTTCCATGAATGCCTTCACCACCACCAGCACGGGTTCGGGGTCGGTAAGTTCAGGAATACCAGTCAGAATAACTTGGTCAGTAAGGGCACGACGGTGTCCGTGTTCGTCATCGGCCAACACACGGTTCCACAATTCGGGGTCCAGCTTTTGCAACAAGTAGCGGGCTTGGTACTTGTACATCTTGTTATCGTTGGTGATGGAAATCAACTCATCGTTGTTACCACCCTTCGAATAAGCAATGTAGGCCAAGTACGGGTCACGCTTTTCACAGTACTTACCCACGACAAGAGTGTCATAGACGTCATTTTCTTGGAGGAACTTCTCCGGAGAATTGTTTGAGTCAATGTAAATCTTAGCAAGAGCGTTGTAGACCTCGCGATCATTGCTACCGCCCTCTAAGGTCTTTTCAAGGAAAGGCAACAATACCTTGAGTCTGTTCCGCTTTTCAACTTCAGCGACGAGTTCACCGATCGGGACACGGCCGAGAACCAGAAGAAGCAAACCTTGAATGATCAGTTCGTCGCAGTCAACATCTAATAAACCGGCAATAACTTGAGGAGTGTTGCCAGGGTTGACCAGTTGGACGTAAACTTCGATGAACTTGAAAAACTGGTTCTTGTAAAGGTACAAGATCAAGTCATGAACAAAGTTGAAACGGTCACAGACAATGATCAAAGGTAATTGGTCATCAAGCTTGAATTCCTTGAGGAAGTTTTTAACCTTTTCACCGTTGTAAACGTTGTTGTCACGTACGACACGTTCGATTTCCTTGGGTTGGTTCATCTTGGCAGCGGTTTGGATGTACTTGAATACGACATCAGCATCTTGAGTCAAGTTGACAATCAGACCAAGGTAGTAGTATTCACCTTCAGTGCACTTGAATTCTTCGAATAATTTGATGAGCTGAAGGGGACCAATCAAGTCCAGGTATTTGGTTGCAACTTGAATAACCACTTGCAAGTTTTGAGCCATGTTTTGCAGCAACAATTCACGCAAGCATTCCACCAGCTGTTGAACATTGAGTTGACCAAAGTACAGCACCAACCAGGCGGTGTCGATTACATTGGTGTGAACGATCACCCGCTTGATATCCTTGATATCATCGTAGTGTTCAAGGGCCCGTTGGAACAAGCCCAGCTTTTCGCACAAGCGACCAATGGTGGGCTTGTCGTAATGGTGGAACATGTTATTGCCAAGGATGGCGTCAGCAACTTGAGGGGCATGCAAGAGATTAGTTTCGAGAACTCTGGTTTGCAAGTGGCCTTGAGCAGGGTCATCGGCTTTGAGGGCATCCAACAAAAACGCAGTCCCTTGTTGGACGTAGTTTTGCGAGAAGAACAAGTCGGCGATGGTTTCGATGTTAACGTTAGCCAGATCCAGCAGCAATAACAGCACCGCAAATTCCAGGGCACGGTCGGGCAGCACCCGGATCAAGTTTTGCACCAAGTTAGTGTAGTCGGGGTTGTAACCAACCTTTTCACAGTAAGGCATGATCTTGTCGAATTGGCCCAATTCGGCAAGACAACCCACAACCTTGATGTGGCATTGAGCGCGGATATAGACGGCTAAAGCCAAAGCAGCATCGTTGTACAGCTTGACGATGTCACCAAGTTCTTCCGACAGCGTCAACTTGTCTTCCTTCAACCACTTTTCGAAGAGAGGCTTCCGGTCTTGTTGCAACACGGGCTTGGCCAACTCAATCAGCTCGTACTTGTTCAAGGTACCACGGTCCAACAACGTGGAGAAGTATTGAAGGATAGGCAGCACCTGGCCGGGAGGAGCGGTAATGTTCTTCAACTTATTGATGGTATCTTGAGTCCGCAATTGTTCCAGGGAAGCGGCGACCTTAGCAGCATTAGCATAGTCGCCTTGGTTGAGGTAGTTTTGGAATTGTTGGGTGAAGAGCAGCTCGGCGCCGGGGAAGCCGCCGCGAGCCAGCAACGTCAAGGCCAAAGGTACGTTCAGCAATTGCTCAAGCACGTAAGGCACCACCCGGTCCCGCAGGAGTTCCACGGCCAATACTTGGCCCAGCTTGTTGATCGTCAAGATACCGGTACCGTCGTTGTAAGCGGTCGCGGTGAATACGGGGTCGGCAGTGATACGGTTAACGAACAAGTTAGTCCCCAGCTCCATATCATAGATGTGAATGAACCCGTACTTTGTAAGGACATACACCACACCGTAACGGTCCAGAGCTTGCAACGAGATGGGGAAGTCGTTGGTGGCGTCCTGAGGGAAAAAGATGTCGACCAGCTTCTTCTGGAAGGGAGGGTTACCGTCGACGTGGTCGATCTCGATGATGTGCAAATTACCTTGGCCCTGGGCGTTTTTGTTACCAACGCAAAACACCTTGGTCGGTTGAACCGCCCCCAGCAATTTGATTTGGGCAAACTTGGCGACGTGACCTTCGATGGCTTGCGACACGCCCCGCAGCTTGGAAAACAATTGGATGTGACCGGCAATGCGTCCGTCTTCTTGAGCGATCCCGTTAACGGCAAACCAGTTCATATCGGGTTCGGCACAAATGTTGATGATTTGGCAATTGGCCAACAGCTGGTGACGATCGGTCAAGCGAGTGGGGCCATTATTGGTACCATCAAAGATGTTCCAGAAATAGATTGACGTACCGGTAACCAACCCCAAATGTTTATCGTCCAACCACTTCCAGAACACTACCGGTTCGGACATGGTGTGGGACTTGAGGCGTTCCTTAGTTCCCAAGTTGAAGATTTGAATGGTAGTCCCATTGGCCCGTAAGGCAATGACAAACTCCCGCGGGTGCATGATAGCGTTGTCAGCCGTCATGTTCTTTCGAGTCACTTCGCTCGTTTGCAAGTTGACAATGGCCACGGTGTTGGCACCATCATGGGTTTCCCGCACGCAGACGTATTGGTCCAGTTCCAATGTCGTCAGCTTGAAGTCGAGGGACTGTGGGGCAATCCCTAGTGACGTCAAGTTGACGATCTCGGTGAACTCAATCGGAATATCATGCGACATTGTGGTGATTAAGCTTGGTGAGGTATTTGATTTGGTGGCATTTGTCGTCGACGCGCAACCCGTCGTCACGTGACGTGGCCTCGGACGAGTTACGGCCTTAGTCGGATCTAAGGCAATCTATGTGTAATTGGCAGGTAAGCAAAACGGTGGATGGTTATGGGTTTAAGCATTGGGAAATCTTATTGGTACTGTGTTTATTAGAGTGTTCCTGGTGGGACATTTCGTTTTGCGAGTGGACACTGTGCCTCCTATCGGCCACAAAGAGAAAAAAAAAAGAGCCGAGTGAGTATCCGGGGTTGAGCAATTGAAAAATTCGAAAATTTGCCACTCACTAAGTGGATGCAGTGTCAAGCATGATATCAGAGACAACAGTGTATTCATCAATGGTAGTCATGCAATCCGACCTCCACAAAGCAGATAAATGAGTTTACCTGACGTGAAAAGACATATAAACTTCACGCCGAGACGGATATACATTTTCTCGGTGAATTCAATAGTCATCATTAGATTGGCGGTCTTACTTTGACGAGGACGTCTTCGACGATGGTATTGCTTCTTCCCGTGGGGGAGTTTGATTGGTAATGCAGATGGTACTTCAGAATGTACCGTTGAATGGCTTCGTAATCGCTCCCATACCAATCACCAGCCATACTCGCCAACTTATAACGTTTTTCCAACTCTTCGGCCTCATTTTCAGAATTAACCACGGCAAATTGTCGGTTAGTCTCCCAATCGACGAGCCAGTAGGCTACTCTCTTGTAAGCGATTTTCACGGTATCGGGAGCGACGAACGGTTGTCGACGCCACGCCAGAATGGCTACCGCTAGATCTCTGATACTGTCGATGGCAGTGGTGGGTAACCGGACACTTTTAGGTGCTAAACTTGCCATACGGTGTTGTCGAGTGAAAATGATGAGGGAATGAATGTAGCGTTTGATGTCGGGCAGCACGTGTACTTTGGGCACGGCACTTCGTATCCTTGATACTTCCGAGGCATCGATGGGAGAGCATTTGTCTTGAGTTGGCGGGTACACGCTGAACCAGAACTGCTCTTTGAGGTAAGGGTAAAGCTTCACCGACGATACAAACGACACGTCCAATACTATGACAACGATGCCATGATCATTAGGTTGTTTAAGGTACTCATACAATTGGCGTTGAGTGGTATTATCAGTTTCTTGGAGGTGGGTCCAGATGGTGACGGTAGTCGATTGAGGGACGGGTACGTCGGTCGACACGTCCACGACGTCGGAGTTGGGCACACACGATTGGATTTGGGTCACCGAGACCGAGGGATCATCGGAAGTGACGGCAATATTGTGGCGAGTGGCCAATGCTAGAGTGATGGCAGTTTCTAGCGTGGACATATGGGGTTAGTGGTGGTGGGAGTCGTAGTATGAGCCCGGAACCGCAATCACGTGATGTGTTTGACCAAGGTGAAAATGTATGATAAGTTAAGAATGCCCCTTTCGTGCCTCCCACCTTAATAACTAACCGGATCCAGATGGTAAACGTCCAAAAACTCAACCTCCTTTATCTAAGACATTTACCAATTTTGTCATTTTTTTCATAAAAACGGTCGTAACCGATTTGTCCATTAAGGAAAGTGTCGGGAGAGGTAAACAAGGTAAACAAAGATACACAAGACAATGGTGGTGCCAAGTACCCTGCAAATCAACAGCATTAACCACACAAGTACACCCTTGTGACTAACTCCTTTGCTTCCATCATTTAACGAATTACTTCTACGAGTTCTACTGGATCCTCCAAGGGGCTAAGCGTAATGGGCTAGCGTATACGGATGTACACCATTTACTCCTCTGGGCGCCCTAATGTCGCCCGCTGAGGGATCGGCGCAAGCGGGTGGGAGCCTAGATCGTCGGGAGGGGGAAATATATCGAATTACGCGGTTTGTTTGTCGCCGCGGTTAGCCGATGGACTTTGTCTCCGAACAGCAATCGCCCCATTGGCTACCACCGGAAACGGGGGGCGCAATAACGGCTCGGGGTTGTTATGGTTTTAACTCGAGAACGACAAAAAGGGTGCTGATGAAAGCTCCGGTATTTTCTTCATGGCTAGCACATTGTCGATAGACGAGACTCATCATCCCCTGTGCGCTGGGAGCGTACATGGCGCGTGCTTCGGTACTGTGAGCCGGGCACGCCCCGTTGCCTAATTACACGCTTTGTGGGGCGGACGATTGCGCCAAGGGCGCGGGACTCAGACGACGGTTCCGTCACCTTTGGGGTATCTGAGTGGGTCGATACTAAAATTAGGGACGAGGTTGTGGTGATGGCAACAGCTCCAATTGACTGGAGCCCCTTAACGCCGAAACGTTTGGCGCTGCCGACACTGCGGATGACAGGGTACGGCAGGAGAGGCCACTTTAAAGGTGACGTTCGCGTCGCCGGCGCGTCTCTGCAAAAACACCGGCGCCGAATTAATGGTGGCTGGGTGCAGGACGAGCGCCCCCCCGCGCAGGAAGATACGCGCCAATGCCACGAAATGTCAATGCCACCGGATACAAATTTTGACAAGCCGCCGCTCATGTCACCAACCGCAGGGATGTCACGGTTCCACCTGATCCCCAAGTTCTACCAGTCCGAGCCCCTGCCCATCGTCCAGGACCTGGCATTCCCCCCGTTCAAAATCGAGCATCGCTACAAAGGGGTGTACGAACGCGCCGGGTTCGACATCAACCGCGGCGGCCCCCAAGACACCCTCAACGCCCCCAATGGCGCCTACCGTTCGTCTCGCTCTCGTACCAGTCTGCTGACGCTGTTGCCTCGAAGTTCCCACCAGCTGGCGCAGCTGGTGCCCCCTCATCCCGTGTTCGACCATGGCCACTCGCGCCTGGAGCTGGAGCTGACGCTGCCAGTGAGCGACCGCAGCGATAACGGCATTGGTGTGGGTAAGCGTAACGTCAAGGGGCTTATGATCTCCACCGATATGCCGCCAATGGCTAGCGGACAACACAGCTCGCCCCTCCTGGCGCTGCTGCTGGCATTGCTGCTGGGACGTAACCCTAGCTTCAACTTTGCTCCTCCTCTGCACACGCTGCTGCTGCTAAAACTGCCTCTGATCAAACTGCCGGTGATGGCGCCGCTGCTGCCGACGGTGGCCCTCTCCCAACGACCGCCATTTGCCCGGTCGCAGCTGCAAATTTCGGGGCTGCCACAAGCGTCGCCTCAAACAACATTGCCGGCGGCGTTGGTTCCGTCACCGCCAGCTCAACCACCTCATCATCAACTGGCACCGTCACCCGCTTTCCCTCCATCGGCGCCGCTGGCAGCCCCCACCAACTACCTTGGCCACATCTCCCAACCCGTCGGTACCTCCCCTCATCCCGGCCCCGTATACCCCCACGAACATTACCACCAGATGGCAGAACCGTCGCCGCCGTTACCCGAAGCGAATTCTGCCGCTCCCACCCCGGTGCTCGTTCAAAAACTGAGGGCCCCGCCATCACACCCTCAACCGCAACTTCCTCCTCAACCACAGCTTCCCGAGTCCCAGGACCAACCGGCATTCGTCCCCGTCGCCGAGAAGATGCGCCAACGCCAATCCCAGGAACAGTTGGAGCGTCGCAGTACGTTGACGAGAAAGCGTTCGATCAAGAAAATCAACCAAATTGACCTGGCCCTCCAGGATTTGCGCAGTGAAGTCGAGTCTCATCGTTCTCTGCAACTGAGCAGTTTGCCTCGACTGCTGACTAGATTCAGTCAAGCATCGCCGCCACCGCCATTGCCTGCTGTCGACCTCCTTCCCAAGGTGACGACTAGTGTTAGTGAGGGTGCCGACTACAAACCTAAGGAGGCCCAACAACAACAGCATGAACAACCCAGTGACTACCAGAACTTCCTCATGGCGAAACCCGAACAGCAACAGTACCGGCAATCACAAGTACTGATGGTGTCACTGATTATCCTGCGTGACAATGACCTGTTCGATGAAGACGACCTGGACGACGAATCTGCCGCCGAACTTCAACGCCAATTGGATGAGCTCAAATTTAATGGTGGTAAAAACCTTAATATTAACTCTCCCAGTACTCATCAAATGGCGCTGCAATCTTCTCGTCGGGACCAGGATATTCAATTTGACCGTGAAGAGTCACCCACCCCTGCTCCTGCCACCACCAAAACGTTCAAACATCCTAAAGGAGTACCTCACGCGTCGCCTCGAGTGTCCCCGCCTTCATTCGTGGTCGAACAAGCCCCGGAACTGGCACCTACGCCCTCTGCAGCACCGATCAATGACATGACTGAAACCCCTTCAGCGCCCCTGGTTCCTCAAATCAAGATAGAACCGTCTCCGGTGCCATCAATCTCGATAAACCATGATCAATCGACCGCCGCTGAGCCACTTCCTAACTCTCATGGGTCGATGAACGGGCAAGCGCCGCAAAAAACAGAAAAGTTCCAATCTGTGGCTGACCTCGAACGTTCAATTGACGCCTCAATCTACGAATTGGAGCAGCAGGGATCTGAGCGGGGTTCAGGCTCAGAGCCCCCACGTCCCGGATCTCGTCTTCTGCTGGCCAGCGACGATTACGACGACATGCTGCTGGTGGCCCTGTATGATCTGGTACAACCACTCTTTGTCAACCAGGAGGATCAACATGCCGAAGTGAAGATTGTAAAGTCACCTCCATTGCCGCAAGGAGCCCAGTTTGGCCTGATCATGCCCGACGATGAGCTGGTACTGATAAAATCGAACCTGACGGTGCCTAAGCTGATCCTCAAGAAACTGACTACAAGCTCGCCTCTGAAAACGTCGACGCCGGTGATGAACCCAACCCCAAAATTAACCCACACCCCCCAGATGGGACTGCAATACCCCCGGTTTGATTTTGGCGCTGACCTGTCGCCGCTCATGCCCATCGTCTCTAGACACGCTCCGGGTCAAGGGCCTTGTCGATCTTGTGCCACTGAAGTGTTTGCCGATGCCAAGGGTCCCGAAAGAGCCATCTTTTCCAAGCTGGGTGATCTTCTGGGCCAATGGCATCGCGGATGCTTTACTTGCAGCCACCACGAGTGCCAAGTAGCGTTTTCGAAACACGTACAATGCTACGTTTATGCCGATTATCCTTACTGTGGCTTCCACTACCATCAGATAAACGGCACCTTGTGCGAGCTTTGTTCGATCGGTATCGAAGGCGAATGTATCGAGAATGAATTGTTGCAAAAATGGCACTTGCACTGTTTGCGTTGTCTCAAGTGTCGCCGGACGATTCGTGACGACTATTATCTCATCAACGGTGACATCTATTGCGAACACGATGGCAAGAACATCATCCTGGGCCAAGATCTGATCAACGGAGAAGGCAGAGGTCTCACTCAAAATGACAAGGTCGAACGCCGCCGCACTCGTTTGATGTTTGTCGACGGGCAGACGATAAGTTAAACATAGCTACACATACACTGATGTTGGTTCAGTGTATTATAATAGAATATACCCCCTACCCCCATTAAAAGAATTATCTGTAATGTTTGGTCTCTATAAACGTCCATGCTACAACCGAATGTCCTCGTCATCACTAATTTCAAAGTCGTCAATATCGTGGCGTTCTCGCTGCTCACTACGACGAGCTTCGATATCATCGTCATCGATGACAAAGTTGTCAGCGTCGTAGTCATTCAGATGGAGCTCGATGTTCAGCTCTTCGTCGAAGTTTCCGAAGATCATGTTATCATAGTTATCACCATTGCGCTCGTACTGGGCGAGCTTTTGCTTCATCTTCGAGTAGATGACATAGGTGGTGATCATGGCGGCGGTGATGGTGATGACGATACTTAAGATATCGACGAGCTTGGTCAGACTCAGCTTGGTATCGTCACCCAACTCTTTAAGTTTCGATCCGACAAATAAGTGGATCAAAAGCTTTGGCGACGTGATTGTCAGTGCCAATAAGAACATCACCGGAGACAACTCGGGGATGGCCAGAAGCGCCCCGTTTGAAAGGGAGTAGGGCAATGGACACAAGCGAATGAGCGTCAAGAGCCATAACGAATTGTTTTCGTGGAAAATCTCCAGGAATGCCCGGAACTTCTCGTTATGGCTAGCAAGGTAGACGGCTTGGTTATGTAGGATATAGCGGAACAATAAGAACAGGGCAAATGACCCCATGATCAGCGCCGACGCCAAAAGGGGCCATCCCCAAGGGAACCCATACACCATGCCACAGAGCACCAGTAACGCCAGATAGCCAATCAACGGAGGGAATCCCACGAGAAATACGAGGACCCACAATACCACCTTACCCCACTTAAAGTCCTGCCACCACACGGCGACATCGCGGAGAAAGTGGACAAGCCGTTTATGGAAAATGATAGCAAGAATGGCAGCAGTGGCCATGATGACGACCCCGACCACGAGTGCCACTTGGCGCAACCGCGATTGTCGCTGGAACCATTCCCTTGCCTGACCAAGACTCCTGTTGATGTCGCCAAGGCGGTCGTTGATGGTCATGATTCTCGGGGAGACGGGTATTGCTTTAGTTGGTGGAGACGTGGCTCGGATAGTGTTTGCGGGGCTCTCAACCTGTGTAAGTGTCGCGCGTGCGAAGATTTGGGAGAGGAAAAAAAAAACAGACCAGAATCTCGTGATCACAGGCGAAAACGTAAACATTCACTTTTAGTATGGCGAAATGTAGCCAGATCGCATCCCGATTGGGAACGAGTGTTTTCGACCGTAGAGGCGAAGTAAATCACCACTTACCGGTGCCACGGAGATAACCAAGGGAAGTTGGATACGATAAACCCCCGATTTGCCACTAACAAGAGTGTGGTAGCTACCGCACCATTGTTGTTTAAAGTTATGCAATTAGTGTGTCACTTGACTAAAATGTACCTTACGCCTCATCTGGCTTAGTCACTGTACTGTGACTTACTTTGACTTACGAGGAAATACTTTAATGAAATTAAGGTAGTAAACGAAAATAGTCCCAGTAGATGACGACGGACTTCAAAAAGTGTTTATTGTTACGTGACGTTGATGTGACCATTGTCATATACTTGTGCGTTACAACGCTTCACCTGCAAGTACACTGTGAACCAATTGTGACCACCTAGAGGAGATGTCAAACTCCGTAGGAATCTTTGTGGCAAAGCCCCTTTTCGTTCTGGGGTACCACACAAAGGGTTGCATCATTATAGACGATTTGCCTTTTTTGTGGTGTACGATTATGCCCCGAGTGAGGGGCAATTAATGCGACCTCATCTTTAATGAATAAACCATTGTTCACCAACGACAGCCATTGTTCAAACAATTTGGGGATATACAGTAACAAATAGATGACGAGAGCCATGAATACCTAGAGGGTGCCATTGGTTAATCGCTTCCCTTTTCGCCTATGACCTTGACCCTTAGCAGCCGTTGATTAGGCCTTAGTGCACCATGTAAGGACGTGCCACGCAGACAGCGATTCCCAATTTGTAGCGAAAACTACCAAAACGCTTCGGGTGACAAATTTGGTCTTGGTATCTGGTATATAGAGATAACGATGCGCCCATAAGCGGTTGACGTTTGGCCACGGTAATGCTAGGGACCCTACTCGTGTGGTTCACTTGGGTAGCGACGTTGGTAGTGGGGTATGGGGTCGACTACACCAAATGCCCCATCGATCCCTTCGTTCGCCAAGGACTGGTGATGTCACCCGAAGAGTCCGAATGGATCAAAGGTCGGGACTCGGTGACCCAGTCTCGCTTAGAGCAGTTTTTGCTCGATGCATCAATGGAAGACTTTGATCCATCGCTGTTTTTATCGCTGAGCCTGAAACCCATCCGGATAGGGCTTGCCTTTTCTGGTGGTGGCTACCGAGCCATGCTTGCCGGCGCCGGGCAATTGGCAGCCTACGATGAGCGCACCATTAGTACTAATAATCCCCTAGCCGGACTTTTACAGTCGCTGTCATACATCACGGGGTTACTGGGAGGACTGTGGTTACTCTCATCGGTGGTGGCGATCGATTTCCCCCTGATTGATGAAGCTATCGGCACTCTGGGATTCTGGGATTTGAACCGGAACATCTTGGACATCAAGGGGCTTTTCAATATCTTCACCAACACATTATACATTCTCAGCATTAGTTTGGACATCACTACCAAACTCGTGCTGGGGATGCCGGTGACATTGACCGACATTTGGGGCAGGCTTTTGCTGTATAACATTTTGCCCGGAGTCCACAGTTACGGTAGTACATTTCAGACATCTGATTTGCAGACGATGAATACGTTCTCCAATCACGAGATACCATTCCCCATCATGGTACTGACGCTGAGACGTCCGCAAACATTGACTGTTGACCTGGACTCGGTACAATTCGAAATGAACCCCTTTGAGTTTGGATCGTACGACCCCAGAGTAGCATCATACGTTCAACAAAAGTACCTCGGTACCAGAGCCAATGAAGGGAAAGCGGTAGGGTGGTTTGGCCTCGCCAAAGCTGAGTGCCGCTCAAAACTTGACAACTTAAGCTTTGAATTTGGAATCTCCCTGTCAATTTTCAACTACGTGTTCAAAGATTTCAAGGTCGAAGACCTTCCCCCCGTCATTAAACAGATTGTCAAGCTTTTTGTCGCTTCCGCCACGGAAATTCCCATCGATGTGGCGAGAATTCCCAATCCGTTCATGGAAATTCGTGATGGTAATACCAACATCGCCAAAAATGAGTCATTATTCCTTTGCGACGGAGGGTTCGATGACCAAAACGTCCCCTTGGCTCCCCTCCTCCAATCAGACCGGGAAGTAGACGTCATCTTTGCCCATGACAACAGCGCCGATACTCTCAACTGGCCCGATGGTACTGCCATGATCGCCACTTACAGAAATCAATTCACAGAAAAGGGATCCAAAGGGTCGTTTCCTCCTGTACCCACCACCTACACCTTTTATTATGGTAACTTGACGTCGCGGCCGACTTTCTTCGGGTGCTACGCTCGAGACTTGATCGGAAATGTTGCCGGCAGACCTCTCGACACTCCGTTAGTGGTGTACATGCCCAACCGGCCGTTTTCATTTTGGAGCAACACTTCAACGTTCAAATTGACCTATACTACCGATGATCGTAACGGGATGATCCGTAATGGGTTTGAAGTATCCACTCGACTTAACGGCACTCTCGACGATGAGTGGTCGGCGTGTGTAGGTTGTGCCATTGTCCAAAGGGAGCGGGAACGTCAAGGCTTGGCTCCCACTGACCAATGCCAACGGTGTTTCGACCGTTATTGTTGGGATGGTGTGGAGTATACTGGGCCCATCACCGGAGATAACTTCGACGACGAAGGTCGGCAAGAAGTGGCGGACAAGTACAGCCTGGAAAACTTAGAGGGATTCCGGGTGTTGCCGATTAAGCGTGATGGTATCCTCGTCCCCCGAGACAATGACGGTGTCCTCGACGAAAAGGAAGTGATGCAATGGGTCAAAAGTGGGGGGAAGATTCCTGGTGAATCGATCAAACCTCCCACCAATTGGACCTATGAGTATGTGGGCGAACACCAAGTAAAGCGGTACCACGACTCGATCTTTGCTCCCGATGTGGTGATGGATAATGGCATGATCAAGAGGCATTGGCAAGCATGAACGAAGATGAAGTATAGGCGCTTGGTCGAATTAACAACGACTCAATACTTTTAATAAATACAATACCAACGAGAAACGTTGATGGGGCCCTCCATAGACCACTACGGCGGTATCTGGTGGGGAGCCATCTCCGTGTGGCTATTATTGGCAACTGGAACACCTCGAACCTTATTTGTGGTTGCCGGGCTCCAAATGGTGGGGGATAATAGGTTAGCGACGGCAACCTCCGATTGTGATTGCCGAAATAGTCCTTAGCCGAACCGGGGGAAGTCGATTGTTGACGACCATGAATACGACAACCGACTATTCAAGCCACCCGTCCTACTAGTGTTAGACTAACGTTTAGTCATTGCATCGTGATGTCGAGGCTATTGGGGCCGCCTCGTCGCCTCAATCGCACTGTTGACTAAAAAGAACAATAGCCCCTCCAGGGCATTTGTGGCATCGATACGTCCCAAAGGATCAGCTACTATATGTGGTAGTTGATAGATGACACCTGGCAGTTCCAAATTGATTGAATTAAGCGGTAGTCGGTGGCACTTCGTCCTTTATCACCATGTGCGACTCATCTCACGATTGATGATAAAATGATGTGATTCCAGTAGACATCCCAACAATCCCGCCCTCCCAAATTGGTTCGTCGTAGTTAGTTGCCCATCATAACGTCGCAGGGTTTGGAAGAACATCTGGGAGACGCCATGCGTGGTGCACGGCGACACCAAGCGGACTAATCGTCCCGGTAACGAAGAACTCGCCTCGAGTCACCCTTTGGCTGTGGCAGGGGCTAAATCGCTCCTGAATTAGGTTCCATCGTCACGATATCGATGGGTTGAAACCGCCGACGGTCCGACACTGGCGATGTGATGGCACCGACTGTTTCGGTGACCCCACAAGTGTCTGCTTGATGTTCCGGAAGTTGCCGATAGGAGTTATCACCGTGCACTAGTCAAAGCATATCACCTTCGATTGGTTGGGGAATGTGGCTGCGGGCGAGATCCCCAAACTGTCACATTCCTCGTAGCCTACTGCACCGGCCACCTTAGTCAGTGACGATAGCTGTTTTCGGCGACAATGAGCAGCCTCCCTGATTAACTTCGATCCTACATTCCCCGGAAACGAAAGTTTAATCGTCGAGGGATACCTACGACGACAACCACTGACTTCATCGTCTGGTTATCATCATTCACTTCCGTTTTGGGCATCGGCAATCGGATGCCCCACCTCGATTCGGACCTCCACTGCGACTGCGATTTCCGATAACGATTATGGCGAAGGTGGGGTCCTCCCGCTAAAGGGTTTGACGATGCATTATTTTCCGACGAGCAAACGTCCCCTCCCGCCTCTGGATTGATGACCCAAGATCACATATATATCGTGGGGGGGAAGTGGGCACGTTTTCCCTGCTTAGGCTTCCATTGCCATGCTGGCGTATTCGATCTTCACCGATCCCCATCACCTCATCGATACCCATCACTTGGCTCTGGCCAAGATCGGGATGACGACGGAGACCGGTGATATCGACACTCGGATCAATCATTACCCTAAGGTCGATGAAGCCATCTACCATTTGAAGTTGATCAAGGCGTTTATGGCGATGAAACGACGCATTTTGAAGCACTCAGATAACCCGGTTATGGACTGGCGACGTTACCTTAACTTGGCTCTGCGTCGGTTCGTGGCATTTGTGCTGGCCCTTCGAAGCTACCTCGATAAGGAGCCTCGATTGCGCCCCATGGACGAACGCCGAGCCTATGAACTGGGGCTCAACTTTAATGGTGATCACTTGGCTAAGCTCGATAGCTTCTACCCTCCCCTCGATGTCCTCTTGGTATGGTATTCGTTCATGATGAATCCCACGCTGTTCTACGATAGCTTTGTCATCGGCAAGTTCGTGAGAATGATTTTCTACCCTTTCCCTCTCCGCCGGATATGTGAAGCGATCGATAACCAAACATTTGAATACTCACCCGCCATTGGTGCCTGTTACGCTTACGTCGATTTGCTCTACCTGTACCTGAACGACCCCGTCGATCTCAATTACCATACCACGTTGGCTTCGGTCAATGACGTCACCGTGTATGTTCGCTGTCCGCTCTGCACCCAAGTGCTCGTCACCGACATCCCGTTGACCAATGACCAACGTACTGGGTTCAGTGACCCCAGCTTTTGCGTCAAGCAAAACGCCAACTCCAAATGCAATTGTCCATTAAATCAGACCTTGACCCACGAAGAATTGCGAAAACGAGTACTTTTCAAGTATTTGGATGACAAAATCTTCTTTATGGGTATCACCAAGTACTATTCAAAGTTGTTCCATGCCTCCAAAGGGTCGCTCGACGGCCGTATTCGAGCACTGATCAAGAAGCTGGGGGTGTCAACCGTTGACCTGTTCCGAGTTCTTTCCATGGACAAAATCATCGATCACGCCAAGATGGACGCCATTCTGCGGCGGGAAACTGACTTGGTGCAAGTTATCGATCAAATTTTGGCAGTGTACCGTCGCTATGACCTCACGTTCCTCACCCTTCCGAAACTGATTCACCAATGGGAAAATCTCCCCGACCTTGTGCTCAAACAAGAAGCATTCATGGAACAAGTCACGGCTCAAGGGTGGACGGAAAGCATCTACTGTAAGGAGATCCTCACCGAGTCGGCCATCCGCTACATGCAATTTTACCTGCTTGGCATCGACAAGCTGAACCGTGAATCATTGCTCATCCCCACGCTTGACATCGACTTATTCTACCGTACTCATCACTTGTCGCTTTTATATTATCTCCAGCTTTCAAAGACCACCACTCGCTGGATGCTTGAGCCTCAGGAGGTTGCTCCCGGTGTCGATCTCAGTCAATGGTTCCAGGCCACGGCGTTAAAGTTCCGCAATCGATTCCAACAACAGTACCAGATCTGCTATTGCGATCAGTGTGTGGTGCTGCGCCTTAATGTCCAGCGACAAGGTGACACCTCGAGTTTGAGTGCCCCTCCACCTTACTCCACTGTCGATCCCATTGAAGTACTGCTTGATCCTAACCGTCAAGCGCGGCCTAATAAGCTTAAACACGCCATTGCCTTTCTTAATCGGCGACTGCCGTGTCAGGATACCGGACCCGTGTGTTCGTCCGAATTCAGTACACGGATGGTGGGACCATCGCCTCGAGCGGTTACGATGAACTTGGGAGACCGGTCATACCTCAAGCTGAGCTATCCCATCAAACAATTCTACGATGCATAAGCAATAGACATATTAATGCTAATCTTCTAGGTATCCACTATTCAATTTTTATCATTCCAGGCCTTATTGTAAAGACCAAGAGCCTTGATGGGGAAGAGGAACCGGTACGACGGATATTCAATGGCACACAGGTGGTTGAATACCCCTTCGATGTCTTCGAACTTCCATTCACCCGTAGGCAATTGCCGGTCCATCAACAACTTCGCCGCTCTCTCCAAGGGTTCCCGATGAGGGTAACGAGCAAGTACAAGCCCAATAAGTGCCCATGCCGTTTGTACCACAAGCGATTGCTCGCAATTGATGTAACTATGAGTCTCACACCCTTTCATCAGTTCCAGCCACCCGCCATCAGGTAATTGCTTCGAAATCAAGAAGTCGCAACCTTTTCGGACTACCGCGTCATTATCGTAATGACGGTTTACGGTGTCAAGTGCTTCCAAAGCAAACATACCGGCATATGTGTAGCACACACCCCAGGCACCATACCAGCTACCGTCAGCCTGCTGAGCCTTGACAATGAAAGCGATGGCGTCGTCAATGGCAAATCGAAGAAGGTCAGTTTTGTACTTGGGGTAGAATTTGTGGAAAAAAGTGAGTCCCAACACCAGGGAGTCGGTGCACTCGACATAAGGGTATTCAACCATGATGTTATTGAAAACCTCGGCAGGATTGAGAGCTTCAAGTAAAGGGGTAGCACGGATCTTTTCGTAGGTCAGAAACGAGCCAAACTCGTATGACCCACGATTCTGAAGCAGCATGAGCACCTCGATCGCATCGTAAAGTCGTTGGTCGCTGATAGCATCATGAATATCGGCAAAGACAGGACTATTACGCACCATAATGATCGATTTCACCGCTTCGGCGGTACAGTCACTAACGGTGTACCCTTGTTCCTTAGTGGAAAACGGCCACGCTCCGTTTCTGATATCCCTCAGCGATCCTGGCTCACAATCGGTAGTAAATTGCAGTCGTACAAGGAACATATACGCCTTACGGACCATCGGTTGATATTGAGGAAGTTCGGCAAGTCCCAGCATAAACCAGTACTGGATCATAAACAGAGCATCCCACACCTGTACCCCGTTAGTACCCATTACACACATACCTTGGGAGGTGATGTACGCGACATCGTTAAGCCGTTGCTGAAGTTTGACAAAGTTTTCCAGTTTGGGGCCTTCACGCCAATGGGTGATGATAAGCGAAAAAGCATACGACACCGGCGCAATCAGCAACCACTCGGTGTTTTTATAGTCCTTAACCAAGAGGTCGTACACTCGGTTATTGACGATGTTCCGCATAAACTGAGGCCGCCAGCGTTCGTATTTGTCAAGTGCCCAGTTGGCAAGGTTGAGAAACTTTGTATGAGGATAATAAAGGTCAACTCCACATACCAGGTTGCGGTGTTTGCTAAAGTCGATGCTATCGAAGTCCTTGGTGTAGATTTCCAGTCGTATTTGACGGATCAAGTCATTTTCGGGGACCTGAAGTCGGTTAGCAACAATGAGCCCCAAAGGAAGATAAATTGCCCGAGTATGCACCCACCAATTACCGGGGTATAACGGTACGTTTTCTGGCAACAAGTAGAGTTCAGGAGGCATGGGATTAACCCCTTCCCAACGGTATAAGTTGAGCACCAGTAACCATGCCTTACCCCAATGAGGGTTATACAACGCTCCACCCAATCGATGCAACGTTCGCCGAGCTTTAACCATCACCGGATGATCAGGTTCCATGCCCAAGAGCCGAAGACAAATGTAGTTCATCGAAGTACCAAAACAAGTCAGCTTGTCGACAGTATGGAGACCCCACCCTCCATCAACGGGATGAGACGTATTGACAATGTAGCGGATCATTTCCACTCGGAACGGCTCGGGGATCTCGATGCCACAGTAGTAACACGCGGCAACATAGCCGATGGTCATGAATTGGGGACCTTGGTACATACAAGGAAACGTCCCCTGTTCATCTTGTAAAAGCTCGAAAAACTGGGCTCCAAGATTACACGCTTTCCACGGATCACCATCATTACCAGTGGCTTCTGGCGTAGGGAAATCAGGCGATTCAAGGGCGTGTTGAGCCACCGTCAGCTGGGGTTCGACTTTGGCCTCTTCCACCGAGACGTAATGCCATGTTTGTCTTCCCAATTCGGAAACACGGAGTCTCCATCGACTAGGATCGGTTTTGGGAAGCCCCAACTGGTCCAGATAGTAGGTAGATGCCATAAATGACAGGTGACAATGGGTAGCCGGGGTAAACGATCGTACCCACAAAACCTAACGAAAAGTTTTGTCCTGCAGGTAATCACATGAACGACGCGCACTAACCTCAAAGGCAGCCAGTTCGACTTCAACCGATGCCGAAGTCAATTTGGAGAAGGGTCCATCTGGGTGCGATCACCTCCTGCATATAGTGAGGAGACTGGGTGGCAATGTGATATACGTCATGGCTCCTTGGTTGGGTGGCCAACAAAAGAAACGCTAACTGTCATCTCCGACGCCGCACGTGGAAGCCCGAAGAATCATTAATATTTAGCCTAGCGACACCCGCTTGTGATTGTAGTGTGTGCGCCTACTTAAACTGTCTGCGTCAGAACCGGTTTTGCTATCTTTCGCAACCGTTGATCTAGCGATACCAACCGAAGCTTCAGGCGCAATGGATCACCGCCACCAAGAGCTCGAGCGTCGCTGGAACCAGGTTTCAGTCCGGCTACAACACTGGGCGTCTCTGTTGCACCTCACGGTGGCAGAGCTAGTGTTCTTTACTCTGTTCATTGTCAACTACGTGTTGGGCAAGATCATCAACGCTTGTGGGCCTGCCGAACAAGTGTTCAATTATTGGAACAACAAACGCAATTTCATCAACCAGGTGTTTGTGAAAAGGGGATGGGGGTGGACGACGTTGATTTTGGTGGTATTCTACGGTATCCAATGGAGTAAACGTCGCATTTCCCCTCGCCAACTTAGATTGGCGTTAACTCGGTACGTGATCCTCACCGCTTGGTGGTGGCTATTCACTCAGTGGTGTTTTGGACTTCCGATCATGGATAAAGTGTTTGTGCTTACCGGAGGCCAGTGTGTTGTCACGGAACCTACCTCCAAGTTCGACTCACATGCCCTGTATTTCCTGGTGGATGAGGAGTTGGGCCACTGGGCTCTGCAGCATGTAACGTCACATACTTGTCGTCGACTTAAAGGTTCCTGGGAGGGTGGGCACGACCCTCTGGGACATGTATTTTTGTTGGTACAGCTGTCGCTTTTCTTATTCTTGGAAAGTGCCGCCACTTGGTACGGTTGGACCCATTTCTACGCCGCTACGGAAGAATACCTTCGTCAAATGAAGCACTCGCCCAATAGACTCGGAGTCACCCTCAACTATTTGCTCCAAACCCCTCATGTACTCGTCATCTGGTTGTGTTCGTTGTGGTGGCTGATGCTCTTCATGACTAACATCTACTTCCATCTGGTATTCGAAAAGTTTGTTGGATTGATTTTTGGGTTTATGGCGATATTGGCCGTGTATGTGGCTCCTCGGTGGGTTGACAATCGTGTGTTGCAATGTATTTACGAGGTGCCCGCAGCTACAGAACCCATCAACCAATACAAAACACCTACGCCAGTGTCCGAGGTATCAGCTACAACCACTGCTACCGATGCTCAGCAGGCCAAGCCTTCAAAGGCTGCAGTGACCTCTGAGCTATCCAGTGATAGTCTGGAATTTGAGATGGTCGATATAATCAATTAGAACTCTCTATATAAGCGATGAACATGTGACATGTATATATATTTATAAATAAGCAAACTAGTGGTTAAGAATGAAGCGGTTGGTTCTTATTCTTATTTTGCACCTTCAGCTTCGGTTCATCTGCAGGAGAAATCTTAAGAGCGGCAAGACGGGCCTCGAGGTCTTCCGATTCTTGCTTCGACGGCTTGATTTCCTCTTCCTTGACTTCTTCAGGTACCCGTTCATCGGAAACTTTGTCACCCGATGCCTCTTGCTTAAGCTTCTGTTTCAATTCTTCTTCCTTCATCATTTGATCGAATTCTTCGTCCACCTCGATTTGTTTGTCATCATCGAGCAGAACTTCACCAAGCTTAGCTGTGGCATCATCAATCTTGGCCATTTCTTCCTCGATAGTATCGGCAAGACCATTGACAGAATCGATGTCAAGTTGAGCGTTGAGATCCTTCATGGCCAGAGAAGCATCCTTCATAGCGTCAACATTGGCAACATTCAACCTCGATTCGTCTAATTTAAGAAGCAACTTACGCATGTTGGCTTCGACGTCAAGGCCATGGTGTAACAGGTCGTTAATCGTCTTTTTAAGACGCAAAAAGTGCTTCACACGCTTATTTTCGGCTTTGTTAGCCACAAGTTTGGAGACTTTCAATTGAAGCACATCCACCTCTTCTTCTAATCTCCGATTGCGGTCAACAGTATTTTCATAGGTGTTTTTCATGTTAATGATAGCCTTTTCGGGGTCCAGAATGGGCTTGTCTTGACCTAGACGCACAAAGTCACCTTCAAGAGTACATTTACCTTCACGATTCCACCAAGTACACAAGATCTTGACGTCGATAGGGAAAAGATGCTTCTCTTTAGATAACCGTCGAAGAATTCCATCGACTGTGCTCAAATCGGGAAGGATTTCGGCCGGTGACCTTTCAAGCTTAGTCCAATATAGCGAAGCGCAATTCCGTAAGTGATCATAAGCAATATATCTCTCGTGTTTGATACCATTTCCATCCTTACTGGAGTAATGTCTCCCCCATATCGCTTCCCAAACTTTGGACATCGTAGACGGTTTAGTCTTCATCAACAGCCACGGCTCAAGGGTATGTGTATCAACGCCAGCGTCAATAACAAGGTTTAACAGTTCGGGTTTACCATATTTCGGTAAAGTCAAGAGTCCGGGAAGTGACGACCCATTGATAGAAAACTTCAGATCAGGACTTTGATCGTCACCAATGTATTGTAAAAGGAATTGAAGCCACGTTTCGATATTTGCGCTATATCCATCAGGGTTAAGGAGTCTCTTGTCCTCAAAGTTGGAGTAGAGCAGAGACAATCTCAGCTCAGGAAGGTGCTCGAGTATATAGGACTCGGCCGTCATGGTGGCAATATGCGATTTGTGTGAGAGGTGCTGGTATAAGGGATAAGGCCGCGACATCGGCAATTCCGGGAGACTAGAATATTCAATAAAAATAGCCTAAAAATGGTAGATATTGCATTGTTATGGTAAAATTATGTCGCCTACTTACATGATAATGGCCATTTGCCCCGTTTTTTCGAATTTATGGTTGAGTATTCGAATGATTTTTCTTTAAAGGCTCGTACCGGTCATTTCATGGCCTGCAATGTCATCTATATAGGCTAGATTTATCAAAGCAACCTTTGAACCAAAGGACTAAGCGTTGTACGTCATTTTCAAATTCCATTTGATGTCTGGCTGGTATGATTTTCAGCCCGTAATTTTTCCGCAATAAGACTTCGTGGCCAAGCTGGTTAAGGCGTGCGACTGTTAATCGCAAGATCGTGAGTTCAATCCTCACCGAGGTCGCTTAATTTTTTATTCATTTTACACTAGTAGAAACTCTCAGCTGAATTTCCTTGGTACCAAAGTAGACCACAAATAGAAACAACTTATACAGTTCTAGATTTGACCGAATTGTATCTGTAGTTACTTCCAACAATTCCATCGGCACTATCTCAAAGGTGACATCCCTCTTAAACTCATCATTAGGAATAATGCGACGATCCAATTCTTTCAGATTAGTGTAAAACTTCCACGTATCGGTCAAATATTCCATGACCACCCGAAAATCAGCATTGGACCATAGATCAAAATGATGGAGTAAGGTGACAGTCCAAACTATAATCTTTGGATTGGTAACCGAATCCAACAGAAAGAAGTGCACTAGTAAATTGAGATAGTTTGTGCTTAGCGGCAGAGTAGAGCAAAACATCAAGTGTTCGTGACTTTGATCGAAAAGAGTCTTGGGAAGTTGCTTGATGAGGCGTACCACTTCGCTTGAGTCAATGGCTGCATCACAGTACGAAATCAAGGGATCAATTGGATGAGCCGCGGTCGATGGAGTTGGTGAGTAAATACGTGTCTCATTGTAGACATCGTCGGTGAGATCCAGTGACGACCTTCTCCTTCTATATGGAGATGGGAAGCTATGTAAACCGGAGGCTCCCTTCATCATGAATGCTCCGTACAATTCAACTGGTGCCTTTAAGCAGAGTCTGGTGGCAAACATCATGTATACAGCAGTTAATCCTTGTTCAATCATCGATAACATCACTTGGTTAAACCCCACCAGGCATATGAACAGCACTGTCGATGCGTGCAAATCAATCGATTGCAACATTTGTTCCACCACCCAACAAACCCACAGCAAACCCAATGATGGAGGGCTAACTTGCTTCAGTCGTTCTAATAGGCACATGTGGAAGATCCAGCTGTCTTGCAGCTTTATCAACATTGTGATTTCTTCCCACTGGCTCCAATCGATAGATTTTGACTTCGCCCGGGCAAATAACGAAATTGCATGGTTTAAAAACTGACAAATCTGGGGAACCAAATGGGTATTAGGAGCCAATTCGGGTCTAGATATCATCAGAGCCATACGGTAACTTCGCAACTGCACCTCCCACAGTCCCATCACTTTGGCGATATCGATTTTTGAAGGCATCTTGAGCTCGTAGCTGGTGAATATTCGGTTGATTGCCAACGTCGTGGAGAGGGCTTGAGGAGCATTCACCTCATCCGTCACCGTCATATACCACGATAATGCCACCGCAAGTCTCAACCTCTGTTCCAGATTCAAAAAAGTTGGGGTGCTTGCTACATGCATATGGGCCCGGTCCAAGTGATTAATGATTACGAGGACTAAATGATCCCCAAGTCGAGCCACAGATTGAGGTAAGAGATGACAGATATTCAAAAGTTGACAAACAATAGACAGGCCTACCAACCATTCGAAGTTCTCGGGGTTTCGATCAAGTTCACTCACAATCTCGTTGAGGATTCGTTCCACTTCCGCCCACCTAATTGCGGGGATGGCCGGTGACAACGCCACCGAAGCACGAAGCAACAATTCTTGAAACCGTTTCATCAAATGCTGGTGTGTGTTTGAGATTTTTGACTGCAGCATGCCCGCTACTAGTAGTAAGTTGTTTTAATCTGCTTCATTATGCTAAACTCATGGATGAATGCAGGTCATTTATGCACCACTCTCACCACTTCCCATTAGGATTGTTTCAGCCTTCGTTTCACGTCTGTGACTCGCACAACGCAGGGGATGCTACTTTCCACAATGATTTGATTTAAACTCCTTCCCTTTTCCGCCCTGAAGATTTTGTTACGGAATGTCCCATCTTAATGATTATGCCAACAACTACATACGCACGGGAGAAACTCCGATCACTTACATTACCAACTTGGAGAAACCAGAAAAATCATATCCTAAGCTAGAGCAGCTCAAGACGTTGAAACAAAAACAGGTTGACGAATATGCTACCAAAACCTTCGGAGCACGAGTAATGACAGATGATATCGTCCCCACGCTTGACCGTTGGGTCCAGGAAGGTGTTAAGTTTGATGTGGTCATGGTAGGAGCTCTTGTCGAAAACCAATTCGTGGAAACATTACTCAAAGCCCTCCCCGTTGCACGTCTTTTGGCAAGACCAGGCTACTTTTTTGTTTGGGCCACCACGAAACAAATTGAGACCCTTACCGAAGTGTTACAACTGCCAAATTTTGCAGGTAAATTTAGACGTCTGGAAGAGTTAGCGTTTTTGCCATTGAACTCCCTGCTGCCGTATTATCCTCGATTTGAAAACATATCCGCCGATAATACCCTCCAACATACCCATTGGCATTGTTGGATGTGTATCACGGGTACTGTTAGACGTAAGGATCATCATCACTTGATTCATTGCAATGTCGACACAGACTTGCAAATTGAGCTGGCGTTCGATGGTGGTTGCGTACCCGATGCCATATACAAACTTATCGAAAACTTTAGCAACGCCACACGTCGGCTTCACATCGTACCCACACCGGTGGGTTACAATCATTACGTGAAAATGCGGCGAGGCTGGGTGATGATGGGTCCTGATGTGATTCTCGATAATTTTAAGCCTACAACATATCTTAAAGAGATCAGGAAAAAATCCCAAGTGAAAGAGGCCGGAGCCACTACTGGATCAGGCAAACAAACGTATTACTTGGTTCCCATGACACCGGAGATCGAAAATCTTCGACCGAAAAGTCCTCAGCTGGAGTTTAAGCGCTAATTGTTAGTTACTTGTTAGGTCAGAAGTTTGATGAATGTTGGATAGGAACTGTTTATCAGCATCGCAAAGGCTCTGAGTGAGCTGAGTTGAGTTTTCATCATCAACAAGAAAACTTACTGTTTGAATAAATGTGGTTGAGATTTTTCATTTCGCATCTCACGGGGTTTAAATAGTCGAGACTGCAGGTAGTGCAGATGGGGTCGAGCCTAGGGTTGAATATAATCGACATACGTAACTTACTGTACTCATATGAGAAAGTGTTAACTAATGACGTCGTCGGTGGTGATATGAACGCTGGCAATTTAAGGAGATAGTCGTGACTCGATGATGACCTATTATAGCATTCAAATGAAAACCTTCCCCTAGGCTTTGTGTTAACTCGATATTCCGCTCAGAAATGACACTCTAGAGACATATTGACTTAATTTTGCCTCCATTCATATATCTAACCTTAGTTATGGTCGTTAAATACTGATGGCGTTCTAAATTGTCGCCTCATCCGATTCGCGCTTTGTCGTCCAACCAAAATCATTTTTTAAAAGTGTTCACCACAGTATCATAAGTAAGTATCAACAATGAGAACCAGGCTCACACTTTCTCGATTGAGTTTTGTGCAATCATCTTGTCAAAATGATGGTTCTGGTTTGTAATATGGACGTTGACTAACCATCAGGATGGCTGAAATTGTCGAAGAAAAGATCATTGTGCCCACCACTTCGAAGAACTTGTTGAATGACAAGTGGGACGTGGTGTTGTCCAACACTTTGATCAAGACCGGCTTGGGCTTCGGTGCCGGTGTGTTGGCCTCCGTGTTGCTTTTTAGAAGAAGAGCCTGGCCCGTGTGGGTCGGTGTCGGCTTTGGTCTCGGTAGAGGTTACGCTGAAGGTGATGCCATCTTCAGATCTAACGCCGGGGTTAGAGTTGTTGAAGCTTAAAGGTTTCTCCATAAATTGCTGGGCATCTTTTGGAACCACATCTTATAGAATACAGGCATTTGGCTTGTAATGTGTAAAATATACAATGAAAAAGTATCGTGTAAGTTATTTTTAATTCATTGACAACATCGGCGGGTCGAGTAGCCGCACTCGTTTTATGGACCTCTTGAACGACAACAACGATGTGTTTGCTCTTCTTGAGGTCGATGCTGCTACTGCTGACGCCGATATTAGAAGAAGCTATCGCAGGTTAGCACTCAAATGGCATCCTGATAAACCTGGAGGCGATGCTGATCGGTTTCGACGAATCAACCAGGCGTACGAAGTATTGAGCGATCCCGCTCTTCGACGACAATACATCAAATTAAAGGAAACTCAAAGCCAGAAGCATGCAAAGAAACAGGCGTGGGATGATGCTAGTCGGAAATTCTACGACCAAGTTAAACGAGCTGAACAAAAGCATCAAGAAGCGAGACAGAACCTTTGGCACCAAGATGTCAAGCGGTTTGAGCGGGAATTGAATGAGCAATCACTCAAACGAAGGAAATTGGCTGAGGAACCGGTGTTTGATTATACATCTTGGCGTGACATCCCCCTAGATCAAGAGTATATCCGATACCATCCCGAACATGTTGAGATTCGGTGGAAGGAGCGACAAGGGGTGACAATTGATGAGCGCGTCATTTCAGAAATGATGGTTGTATTTGGAGAGGTTAAAAGTGTCCGCTTGTGTGATGGTGGTGACGTATATCGTAGTGCCGTGGTGGAATTCCAACTGAGTGAAAGCGCTAATGACGCTGTTCACCATGATTATCGAAAATCAGCTACGAGATGGGATGGCACTAAACATCGCAAAACGGCAAGTTTGCTTCGAGGGTGTACTCGAGTGAAACCAACCATTGAGTAAAAACTGGTATGGTTCCGCTTGAGTAACAGTAAAGAAATTCAAGGACGGAGGAACTACCAAGTCAAGCACATGGTGAGTCAAGCAGGGCAAAGTGTACGAATAGATCCCTCTGTTTGAATCTTTGCACTCCAGCCCATCCTAATTTAGCTTTACTTCACATCAATGGCTTGGTGGGTATCATTACTCTTTTCTAATCAGGGTAATATGAAAGTTGGCGAAAGTATCTACGAATTTTAATGTATGAACCGTATCTGACCTCAAATAAGTTTGAATCTTTTTTGAAGCCTGTAGAATTCCATCGATATTTGACAATCAGCCTAACCCGTATTCCAGATATCAGCTGCATAGTCAGGCATCAAAATGTGAAGGAAACGTATATTTAATCATCTCTCCATGCAACAAACACCTCATCGGTTCTAAACCGTTGTGAGCATACTGTCTCCAGAAGCTTTTGTCTTTCACCCATGCGATAGGCCAAAAGCCCAGCGTGGGCGATCATAATGCCATTATCAATGCAGAACCGTTCGTCGGTGGCGAAAATTTGACCGTTTTTACGATCCTCGATCATCAATTTCATCATTTCTTGTAATCTTTCGTTAGAGCCGACACCACCAACAATAAGCACTTGGTTAGAGTCAACATGAGCGAGTGCTCTTTCAGTGATCTCGACAAGCATCAGAAACAACACTTCTTGCAACGAGTAGCATAAATCTTCCCGCGTTATCACTTCGCCGGTTTCTTCGTCTCGTAATACCTTCTTCTTTTGCCGCTTGGGCTTAGCTTCGGTATTGGCTTCGTCCTCGTCAGTAGCAAGTTCTTTGGCAAGACCTTCGATATATGCCAACACCCCCAGCATCGACATATCCATACCCTTTACTGTGTAGGGTAAATGGACCAAGTGTTTCCCTTTTTTAGCCATTTGCTCGATATTGTAACCAGGAAATGGATCATTAGGGATATGGAGGACTCGAGCAAACCGGTCTAAGCAATTGCCGATGGCGATATCCAATGTTTCGCCAAAAATCCGATACCGCTGACGCGAATAAGCGATAACTTGGGTGTTACCTCCACTTACGTAGAGTACCACGGGATTATTGGCACCGGTGATTTCCCGACCCATTTCTATGTGTCCCACACAGTGATTCACCCCAACCAAAGGAAGATCCCATAACTGACTTAATGTACGGGCAGCAATCACCACACTCTGTAAAGGACCCCCCATCCCCGGACCTTGTGTATAGCAAATGACATCCAAGTCTTCGCCACTGACACCAGCTTCGGCAAGAGCCAGCTTCATCACCCTCACAACCCAGTTGCGGTGATGTCTTGCCGTATCTCGAGGCAAGAAACCTTCCCCGGGGGGAGTCATATAAGTGTCACGGACGTTCGAAAGTACCTCGGCTCGGTTGGTTTCCAGAAGGGCACCTCGGTGGTGCTTAATCACACCAATCCCCAACTTATTTGCCAGGCCCTCCATGCCCAAGGCAAGGTAGTAATCCCTGTCGGGACGGATATATTGATCAAGATCAAGCATGGTGATGGCAAAGGTTACCACTTTCTTTAGGTGAATGAGATGTCTGCGTATGAGCCCGGGTCAACAACGCGCGAAATCCTAAGGTGTGGGAACTGTTTACCTACGATATCTAATTTGATATTGGTGATGGTTACCGTCACCGGATCAATGTCTGCGACGGAGGCATTTGTCGACCTGATTGATGCACTGTATCGACTCATACAGTCATCCGAATTAAAGCCACCGGGGATGTTTACGAACTCGGTGTGCAAACGACGGCTGATTACGCTGTTGATACGAGACCCCCATCCCGATGAACGAGGGCTTTATCACCTCGAATCAAAAGACGGGCGCTATGCTGAGCTTGTTCGGAATGATGGCGTCCTGTTAGTATTGGCAAAACCCGATGCTAAGACCGATCCCATCGTGGTACCGGCTGAGATCGACCGAACGGCATTGGACACTAATTACCAAGGTACGAAACCAGCGCTACAACCGTCAGGCGATGCTGAAAGAGATTGTCAGCGAGTTATCGCCTGGCTAGATCTGGAGGGACAAACATACCACGACGCTGATGTTGAGCTTGAGCACTGGCGACAGCTTCAAGGCCGGCTCGATGAACTAAATTCCGAAATTAACGACCTTCGTGGCGGCGTTGTCACCGACTCCGATCAGGTGCTTACAACTAATGATGTCGACAAGTTAGAGCAGGTACTCCAACAGGACATCGCGATGTTAGAATCGCAACTTGATAATTAAGTGAAAGGCTGTCTATTATACATTAATTAAACATGACACTTAGATGGATTCCAAGATGTCCGAGTCACCAGCGTCCAAGATCGACAAGGTACCAACTCTGAACAACTTACCGCACACGGTACCCAATTCGTTGTTACCACCTTGGAAGTAGTAGACGGGGGTCTTCGACAACATGGCGTAGTATTCCAATTCCGACTTTCTCAAGACGGGGGTGTTACCAGCGATGATGACCAACTTGGCCTTACCGGTTCTCAAGGACTTGACAACCGACTTGTAACCAAGGGTGTACTTACCCGACTTGATAACCAAACCGAGCTTGGCGTTGATGTTTTCTTGCGACTTCGACTTGGGGGCCTAAAGGTTAGTTGGTTGTTCAACGGAGTTTTCAGCAGAAAGTATGCCGAACCATCAAGTTCTAGCGTACCGAGCTTGCTCAAGGAATCATACTGACCATCTCTGTGTATATTCACTCCGGTCTTTGCGAAGAGATTTCGGGTGAAACTTTTTAACCTGGGCGAGCCTGGCGCTGCGCGAGTGCGAAGCGACGAACTGCACATTACTCGATGATATTTGTCACGTGGATTAGGGTTGGCGCCGCAACCCTCCCCCCGCGACGCCGGCTCAGTGAAAAAAAAACTCCCGCCAGAATAGGCATCATAGAAAAAGGTAGGTACCGAACCTTTGGCCCTGACCCCAACGTTGAACGTATCACTAACTTGCTTTAGATGAAGGTTGAAATTGACTCCTTTTCTGGTACTAAGATCTACCCCGGTAGAGGTACCCTCTTCGTCAGAGGGGACTCGAAGGTGTTCAGATTCCAATCGTCGAAGTCGGCTTCGTTGTTCCACCAAAGAAAGAACCCCAGAAGAATCTCGTGGACCGTGTTGTACAGAAGAGCCCACAAGAAGGGTATTTCGGAAGAAACCGCCAAGAGAAGATCGAGAAAGACCGTCAAGCACCAAAGAGCCATCGTCGGTGCCTCGGTTGAATTGATCAAGGAAAGAAGATCGCAAAAGCCTCAAGACAGAAAGGCCGCTAGAGAAGCTAAGTTGGCCAAGGACAAGGAAGCCAAGAAGGCTGCCAAGGCCGCCAGAAAGGCCGCCAAGGCTGAAGCTCAAGCTTCCGGTGCCGCCGGCAAGGTCTCGAAGATGAACCAAAAGGGTGCTTTCCAAAAGGTCCACGCCACCTCTCGTTAAGTCCATGAATAGTTAAAGATTGTATATTTAATGGGTAAAATGTAATAGGCTTGGTCGATCTGTGCTACCCGTAGTCCAGATCTCTAGAATTTTTATTGCTTTAGTAAAAATGCCGCGGTCGTGTCCCTGGCAAAATTTGGTGTCCAAAATCCTACCTTAATCTCTCATAATGGGATGCCACAATTCATCGACACATCACCGTAATTGGTATCAGCTACCGGCAACCAGCATCACAGCAGTAAATCATTAATCGGGTTTTCTTTTACTTGTGGCTGGTGACGTCGTGCACGGTGTTGCTATGTATATATTGTATTTGGAATGATTCGTGACCAATGCAGTGAACGTTGGCGGAATCCCACTTGGTGGTAATCCCGGTGATTATTCAAACTTCACGCCACAGCCAGAGGCCATATCCATCGGAATGCTGGGGTGACGCCGAGCAAGATTTGTTAAAAGCATCAGCAGTGTTTCTGGCTTTAGTGAACCAAAAAAGCCCAATGAAGGTCGCCGTCGCGACCTAAGAACTGCACGGTTCGTATTACTCGGCAGGAAGCATCTTTGTGAACAGCAGATCCAAGCACTTATACTCGCCGTACGTCCACAGTTTGCCAGCGTTGTCAAAGTCGTCCAACTTGCTCAAAACTACGTGGGGTTTGCCTTCGCCGTGGTTGTGGAAACCAAAGTAGAACGATTCTGTCAGGTGGCAGTAGAGGATCCGAACTTCCCCCGTGGTAAGATTGTGTATGGTGATAAGCACGCCGACGTATACAATGGTTTCCAGCCGCGTGTTCACTGCTTGAAGGGTAAACCTTTCCCGAAGATCTTTAATCATTTGAACCACGTCTTCAGGGTAAGTGTCCTCGGGCTTTTTGCACACCCGCCGGACGATCTCATGCGATAGCTTCATGGTCATGATATCTTCTCCGTTCCCCGAGCACATGCATGTCACCTCGAAATCGTCTTGGTGCAAGAGGTCGACGGCACAGCCAATCTCGCCGGCACAACCGATGCGACCAGGAAGCTTAAAGAAGTTACCTCCTGACAGGGTAAGCACCGTCGTTTCTAAGGGGGTTATGTCGGCGAGACCGATGGTGTCGAGCACTTGATCCTCCGCTTTCGGCGGCGAGCCACCCACGGCTAATCGTGAACACACCAAGTCGTAAAATTGTTGTGCTGGTGGCAGAATGAGCGATTTGGGATCGCATCGAGGCAAATGAGTAAAGTAGCGGTCGTGGGGGTCGATGCAGCAGTAATTGATCAGCAACGGCACCGTGATTCCGTAGCGGCGAAAGTTACGGTCGTTGAATAACCGGGAAATGCCATCGAACACTCTGAGCGCCGTAGTGGTGGGGGTGGTGCTATCATCGATCCCCACCACCGTTCCTCGTTGGCACGGTGACCGCAACCCGGCGACTCGAGGAGTATCTTCAACCACAGGAATTTGTGCCGACGCCACGCTATCCAACCGAAGGCGCTTAGTAGGATAGAGCTTTCGGTCATTGACGAGTAAACCATCAGGACTGGCGAGCAGGACCAGCAGGGGCAGCCGTGACGAATTGTGATCGAAGGGCTCGACGATATCGGGCCAGCCATCGCTAGGAGTACCTCCAGCGGGCGTGTGATGACTAGTGACTGGAGCCAGGCTCATGATGAACGAAGCATCACACTCGACCTTGCCATTCAAATTGAGGGAGCTGCCGTAGCCGGTATTGGTGAGCTCCAGCCGTTCGAGCACTTCCAGAGCGGCGATGGCCAGCCCCAGGAGGAGCGCCAGTTGAATCAATTTTCGGTATGCTTGTTTTCGCAGAGACCCGTGGTTGCCAGCACCAATGTGAATAACCAAGACCATGGGTGGTAGTCCATTCCGCAACGTTAGTCCGATTGCAACAAAGCCACTCTTCGCCAGCTGCGTGAGGCGCAATTTTCCATATATGCAGCTCGCGTCCCAATGTCAATTCCGCACATGGCAACATTGAGGCTGGAGAAAAAAAGGCAACGGTAGCAATGAGGCACAGAGAGAGGGGAAGCCTAGGTTGAAGTCGACGGGTGGGCTTGAGCCCCAACGGAGCCAGGGCTCTAGGGGGTCAGGGGACAATGGAGTTTTCGTAATTACTTGTTCTGAGCCGTTCGTATCCACGGAGAGGTTCCCCTCAACCTCTACATTGGGGTGAGATTCATTCGCCCTAAGCGACTGCGGCAACTGGCGTGGTTTTGCACTACCGGTAATCGCAATCGCCTCATTACGGGGAGAGCAAGTATATACGGAGGGGAGTGACGCAATCGTCGAGAGGAGATGACGCTAGCATAACCACGTGTGGCTCAACGGTGACGCCGGATGCCTGGCACCGTCTTTACCGTTCCCCGGTCTCGCTTTTCTACCGTGATTGGCGTCTGTTTAGAGGTTAAGGGACCGATTGGAGGTGATCACTTGGATGCAAAATTAACCACACCGCACTACATAACCAACCTACGCCGGATTACGGAATTTGATCGGCAATATCAACAGCAATCTCCCTTGGCTGTATCTTGTGTATTGATAGCCACTTCCCCAACTCGGCATTCGCCACCTCTGATTCGCAACGTTTTCGGTAACAAGGCAACCTTATATCCATGCCGAATGTCTCTACGCACAATATAGACATATGTAAGGCTTTATCATCGGCTGATAAAGAAACAAGATTGCCGGCTTCATCGGCTTTTACCGGCGAAGGGTCGGTAATGTGGTGTTTTGTGCAATCTTTCCCGTTTCTACCTAAGGTCGTTGACCAATAGTACAATCGATAGTCACGTCCATACCAACGTCCTCCTGCCTGATAATCGACTAGGGTATGAAAAGTTGCTCCTATGCAAAAGTATTCCGCTTAATCGTTCCGCAAATCACAATTAATGTAGGAGGCTTATTTGTCTCCATCTTCTGCTAATTCGAAATGTAACCGCTACAATGCATTTGTTTGAAACAAATGGGTCCTCTATTCAGGTTGGTGGTTACTAGCATATTGTCGGTTCAATTTGGTCGTCAGTGATTGTCTTAGGAACGCATAATCATGAGAGTCATCAATGGCGGTGCGGTTCGCAGTCACCATCAAGGTAAAGAAGAATCTGGACAAAAAACGATTGAATAACGGTGCTACAGCATCACTAAGGTTGGAGTTGGTCGGCTTTGGTGACGTTATATCTGTCGTGACGACGAAGATGTGTACGTCGTCACTCGCTATCTATGAGGTTGGTTCTAGTGCGACCCAGTTATCACCCTTCTGTCCAAAGGTAGTAGTCTATAAAACAAATGGTTCTAAGTAAAGGAAACTTAACGTTTGCTTGTATAGCGAAGGTTTCAACACGACACGAGTATTTACAATATTGTAAAATTTACGCAAGACTCGAACTGCATGACAATCGTTCGAATCCATATCGAGACTAGAAATTTAAAATACGAATTACAGTTATTCATTTTGTAGAAAATTAACATCTTACTAATTGTTGTCTACTTTTCAATCATCGTCTGCCATCAACTGAGTTAAGTTGCCGACCGTTCCTACAGCAAGATTCACTTTTCCTTAATGGACATTGTTTTGGAACCATCACAATTCGGGCTGGTTTAAATCTTTCCAACAAATGTAGCACCATCGATGTAGCCATGTACTGAGGTTATGACACTTCTTTCTAGTATTGGAGGAAGTCTAAAGTGTCTACGGTCATATCCTCCTTCCTCGAAGTGTTCTCGGATTAGACCGACGATGTCAAATGCAGGTTGAGTCACGTGCAAGGTGGAGAAGTGACTAACTGCGAATCTTGTACGCATCATGAAATCGTACAATCGTAACCTGTCCGAAAAAAGTTGCCAGTGCTGTCGACTCAGGGTAACTGAAATTTGAAAGGTAAGGAGTAGCGAGTGTGGGGGTACCAGGGGTGGCTGGCAAGGTCTCGTCAAGGCGAGGGCACTTTACCCAGACCACGTCATCCTCGTTAACGGCTCGTAGGCGCATAAACAATATTTCGAAGATGTATTATTCCCCTATAAACACAATATCTCCTCGACCATTTTTTACGGGCACCTTTCTATTGATTAAGGGATTGTCAGAAATTCTTTTGTGGGCGATTTCTGGTGGGTTCTACTTTTAGCCTAAGCATCACTTGAATTTTTTCAAGGTCCCAGGTGCATATTTTTGGTGCAAAAATAACGAGGCTAGGGTCACGACAGTTCTGCTTCATCACGGTTGCGATAATGCAGCCTAGCCACTTGGCTAACGAGGATCAGCCAGTGATCACGTTAACTCCCCTTGGCTGTTGACGATGACCATGATAGAAATCAAGAAGGTAGAATACAGCCTGCGAAACGTGGTAAGCTCAAACGTGGTGAGGTTAAAAGTATAAGCTTAGGAATTTAATGGAGGGTATTCGCGGTAATGACCCCCATGCTGCAAGATGTCATAATATCTCTGACTATGCATTACGAAACTCAGGGTAAAACATACATATGAACACCCCCCGTGAAGACTAGGTGGGTGATTTAACCTCAGAATTTACGGAGCAACTTAAAGGTTACGGTACTTCACATACTGCAAGGTAAACTTAAAGAAGCTAGTAATGGGCGGTGAGTAAGGCAATTATGCCGACACCACTCCCGATATTATATTTTCTAGCCATGCGGTTGTGATTCTTGCCTTGACGCGTCTACCCTTGGTCCGTCATTTGGGGGCGCATTCAAGCTAAAGATAGCATGAGACGATGTTTCTGAGTTTTGCAATGCAACTGGCGGTCGTTCGAGGAAAAACCCGTGTTTCGTGGTTTGTTTTACGAGAGTTCGTTTCATCAATAAGTCTGGCTTGGACAAATCTAGTTCGAGTTAGTGCTGGGCACACTTAAGTGACCACGCATGGGAACACTGCAGGAGGCGATCGTTGGAATAATGGCTTCGTCCAGCTTGAGGCCCAACAAGGTGGCTTCACTGAGAATCCACCCCAAATACTACATCTTTACTTGCTGTTTGCTACCTCGTAATTATCTGTGGTCCAAATTTTGTAAATATCTCACCAAGAAATAACGAGTTAATTATAGTAGAGTCGGACATGGACTTCCGTAGTCCTTGCGACTTACAGGGGAAGGAATTGTTCGAAAACCACGGTTGGAGATTTATTCGCGGTAAAGGTATTAATTCTCGTAATTCTTCTTGATCAAAACCTTGTTCCTGTATCTAAACCAATAGGATATTTTATCGGACCAAATGATGACAAAGCGGCCAGTGCTTTTTCTTAGCCAGTTTCGCTTCTAGCGGAAGTCGAATCCTTAGCCTACCAGCGTTCTGAAGAGATAGGGTCAGTGCTTTAAGAATATCAGTGATATATTGGTTCATCAACCTCTCCTGTGGGTACAGCGAGCACATATACGCCAGAGTGCTGCTAACGAAAGATCTGGTTGGTCAAGATTCTTGCTTCGTTATTCAGGATCTTATCGGCTTGGCATTTCTATTGTGAGTGATTTCATCCCTTCGTACTGTCAAGCTAAAGATGCAAGCGGCGACAATGTCTCTGTTTGTGAATCCTATCGAAACGACTTAGTGTCGGTACAAAGAAGCTCCTGGTTCAACCAGAGATTCCAAAAACTTTGAACCAAGAGTACGAGTGTCTTTGATTCGCTGTTGTCGAATAGATTGGAGATATTAAATCATGTCGCCAGCTACAATATTAATTCAATTGGATTTGACGTGTTTACTCTTGTCTTAAATCCACGATGCTGGATGACGTCCAATGGGCGTTTAGTTTGAAAACTATTCATACACCAACACATGAAACGGGCCGGGGAATCGCCGCTAGCTTCGGATCCTTGCTCCCATCATTGGTTTGATTACGTTTACCTCGAGTTACATCAGTAAAGCATTGTTTCTTGTTTTAGTATCGTTGGTTTGATTGTTTCTTGCGTTGAAATTGTTGGTCCTATTGTCTCAATACGAAACCGAAACCCTTAATCTCCTACGCTCACGTGATCATGTGGTAACCGATCTATTGGGGCTCCCCCTGTAGTCATCATCAGCCCTGGTTTTAGTTCGAGTCCGACTGCATATAACCGATCCCTAAAACCGACACAAGATTGCACGATCAACTGATCGACGACTTTTCATTCGCTAGTTTACTTCTATCCCTAACTGTACGCCAAACTTTGTTTACCACTAGTTTATACCATCAAATTCTCTTGGATCTCGTAGCATTTGTTATCAGATGGCGTATGTCAAGCTAGACGTTGCCTACAGTGCATTAGCCTCAAACCCCGAAGACACGGGACAATCCGATTAAACACGATGCAAAGCATTGTATTGGGCTCGAACCAATGAAAACGATTCTGCAAAGTTGTATACCTCTCATGATCGTGAAGCTTTGTGTAAATTATCTCGATACTTACGCACAACACAATGAACCCTTTTATCTTTGTCTATGCATATGGGAACAATGAACCTTACGAGGCTTTACGGTCTCGCCCCGTAAAGCAACTTCTGGTGGAGTGCTTCCTGCCGCAAGTGTTTGTAGCCAGTTGCTATTTACTCCTGCCGTCAAGTTCACTCTTGACGAAACACGGCCATGAAACTAGTCTCAGTTGGTGGTGGGTCTAATCTTCGATGCAGCGCGACCCCGGCACTAATCTCGTATTCTACACACTAAAACGATCTCTTACTACGGATATTTTTTCGCACTAGGGAAGTTTTGCGAGACAGTATTATTATTCTTGGGCTGCAGACCAGTCGCAACTATGCCGCCAAATTCAAACAAAGACAAAGAGTTTCTTCGGGTGCAAGTGAAGCACCGCTCTCCCCCGCCTTGTCTGGGGTTATGCATCACAGAGGGGGCTTATGGCAAACATGTTTCAAGATATAAAGGGACTCCTGTCCTGGGTCGTGTCATCATCACGCCATGAAACTTCGCTCGTGTATTGCCGCCTTATTAGGCGCGTCTACCGTAGCGGGTTTAACGATCACTGAAGATACAACTGTCGATGGTGTAATTGACTTGTCCGTTGGCGATATCATCATCAACCCGGGGGTCAAATACTCCATTTGGAACAATGCCGTTAGTGCCATTGTTGGTGGCTTAACCGTGGGTGCTGATGGTGGGTTTTACATCTCTTCAAACCAACCTTTACTTGCTTTATCCGTCACCATGTTGGGTGCGATCAACAGCATCAAGAATGACGGGATCATCTCCTTCAACTCGGTGTTGTCGGCGACGGCGCCCACCTACAACCTTGTGGGTGCCCTGTTTGAAAACAACGGCCAGCTTTACTTTTCTTCGAAGGGGTCATTGCTTCCGGCTGTGCAATCGATCACCTCGGCCAACTGGAACAACAACGGTCTCATCCTGATTTACCAAGAAGAACGTTCGACTGGTGCCGTTGTTCTCGGTCCCCCTCTTGGTAACTTGAACAACAATGGTGACATTTGTCTTTACAACCAAATCTGGCTTCAAACGGGTAATGTCAGAGGTGACGGTTGTTGGCACATCATTGGTAACTCTTTGGCCCAATTGAACCTTCCTACGTCGCCAATCGACACCACCCAAACTTTCAATATGGTTGGACCCGACGCTGAGTTATTGGCGCTTTTGGTGACTGCCCAACAGACGTACACCGTCGCTGGTTTCGGTGGCGGTAACTTCATCGGTATTACGGGGCCCATCTTGAATTGGAACTATAACGCTAACACTGGTGTCTTGACCCTTTACTCCGGTCCGTTGAATACCTTCCCGCAAAGATTCAACATTGGTCCGGGTTACGTTCAGCTGAACTTCCAGACCACGTCGCACATTTTCCCTGGTCTCTCGGCACCGGTGAACAACGCAATTGTCTACAATGCTCCGCCACCTAATCCAGTCCCAGCCAACTGTGGGGCTTGTACCCTGACTGTTTCAGCTCCCGAGCCAACTTCGTCTTCCTCCGCTGTTGAATCTTCCTCAACTGTTGAGTCTTCCTCGGCCGCTGAATCTTCCGCTGAGGAATCGTCGGCCGCTGAGTCTTCCGCCGCCGAATCGTCCGCTGCTGAATCGTCGGCTGCCGAATCTTCTGCTGCTGAATCGTCGGCCGCTGAATCTTCTGTTGCTGAGTCTTCCGCTGAGGAATCTTCCGCTGCTGAATCGTCGGCTGCTGAATCTTCCGCTGCTGAATCGTCGGCTGCTGAATCTTCTGCTGCTGAATCGTCGGCCGCTGAATCTTCTGCTGCTGAATCGTCGGCTGCCGAATCTTCCGCCGCCGAATCTTCCGCTGCTGAATCGTCGGCTGCCGAATCTTCCGCTGCTGAATCGTCGGCTGCCGAATCTTCCGCCGCCGAATCTTCCGCTGCTGAATCGTCGGCCGCTGAATCTTCTGCTGCTGAATCGTCGGCTGCCGAATCTTCCGCTGCCGAATCTTCTGCCGCTGAATCGTCGGCTGCCGAATCTTCTGCCGCTGAGTCTTCCGCTGAGGAATCGTCGACCGCTGAGTCTTCCGCTGCTGAATCTTCTGCCGCTGAGTCTTCTGCCGCCGAATCGTCCGCTGCCGAATCTTCCGCTGCCGAATCTTCTGCCGCTGAATCTTCTGCTGCTGAATCCTCCGCCGGTGAATCATCTGCTGCTTGCCCTGACTGTACTGAGTACACTACGACTTGGACTACTACCAACCCTGATGGCTCGGTGTCGACTGGCTCTGGTGTCGTTGACGTCACTACTGACTCTGACGGTAACCCCGTGACCTCAACCTCGACCTTCCCTGACGCTTCGGAGGCTTGCCCCGACTGCACTGAGTACACCACGACTTGGACTACCACCAACCCTGATGGCTCGGTGTCGACTGGCTCTGGTGTCGTTGACGTCACTACTGACTCTGACGGTAACCCCGTGACCTCAACCTCGACCTTCCCTGATGCTTCGGAAGCTTGCCCCGACTGCACTGAGTACACCACGACTTGGACTACTACCAACCCTGATGGCTCGGTGTCGACTGGCTCTGGTGTCGTTGACGTCACTACTGACTCTGACGGTAACCCCGTGACCT
>JAJMSK010000077.1:0-41312 GCA_030578555.1 Diutina neorugosa
CATATTATTTCGGTATGTCCGTGGTACAACAGCAGCAGCGTAAGCAACAGAGTAATGGCATCGTAAACCACATAAGACGTATTATTTCGGTACTCTTAGTGTGGTATAGCAGCAACAGCGTGATGGCATCAATAAACGTCAACAAACCACATAAGTCATATTATTTCGGTACGCTTATCGTGGTACAACAGAAACAGCATCAACAACCACATAAGACGTATTATTTCGGTACGCTTATCGTGGTACAACAGCAACAGCATCAACAACCACATAAGACGTATTATTTCGGTACGCTTATCGTGGTATAGCAGCAACAGCATATGGTCATAGCATCACTAGCATCAACAATCCACATAAGTCATATTATTTCGGTATGCTTATCGTGGAACATCAGCAACATCAGCAACAGTGTTTAGTCGTTGCATCAATAAGCGTCGAGATCACCAATAATCAGTAAGGCTCATGAGTTGATGAAAGCCAAATGAAAATTGATAATGAAAATTGGGAGAGGAAAAGTACCGTACTTATACTTTTTGGAGTCGGCGGGTCCTCCATCTAAGCTCAGTACGACAAACCAAAGGCAGGTGAAATTTTCATTGTTTCGTGTGCTCGTCAAACATAGCCACCATAGTAATGTCCCGTGTTCTAGTCTTTGTAGTATTGTCTCGTGTGCTCGTCAAACATAGCCACCATAGTAATGTCCCGTGTTCTAGTCTTTGTAGTATTGTCTCGTGTGCTCGTCAAACATAGCCACCATAGTAATGTCCCGTGTTCTAGTCTTTGTAGTATTGTCTCGTGTGCTCGTCAAACATAGCCACCATAGTAATGTCCCGTGTTCTAGTCTTTGTAGTATTGTCTCGTGTGCTCGTCAAACATAGCCACCATAGTAATGTCCCGTGTTCTAGTCTTTGTAGTATTGTCTCGTGTGCTCGTCAAACATAGCCACCTTAGTAATGTCTCGTGCCTCGTTTCTCGTTCAATATAAGTTTTTACCAGGTGAAATCGATTATGGGGTTTATCAATCAAAATTGACTGTACGACTCTCCTATCACAACGGCATACACCCTCTCTCCGCTCATTTTCTTGGTGTCAAAATATCTAAAGATGAACCACAGTTTTCGAGTAAGATCTAACAGAAGTTTAGTCGATGGATTCCTTGGGGACAATGGAATTGATCTGCCCCTGGACACGTCTGGACGCGTTAGTCGTAAGACTACCCCTCACGCCGTGTCAACTTTGCATTCTATTGTTTTCTTAACAATAACTTGACGATGAGCAACGGCAGAAAAAGACCAGCTTACAGCCACGAAACTAGTGTAGGTAAGGGCTCTTCCATCACCACACAACGTAAAGGTTTAGCACCAACGGTTTGACACAAACGATGGAATGGTCCGCGAAGACAACTCAGACTAACTTTAGGCTTAGCAACAAGACCCCACCAAAGCTCCCAACAATACACCACCAAGGCTCCCAACAATGTAGTAACTGAAACGGGCACATTTTCTCATCCATGCTTCGTCTTTCCATCGTATCAGCACAGTTTTGAGCCAACCTGGTCGAGACCCATTCATGTACCTGTTCGCGTATCTACTCACTACAGTGTTAGCCCAATAACTCCCCAATAGCCCCAATTGAGCTAAATAAGGCCGAGTCCTAGTCAGGGCTGAGTCCTGGTCAGGGATGAGTCCTAGTATCAAGGCTGAGTCCTAGTCAGGGCTGAGACCTAGTCTTGATTCAGGTTAAGTCCTAGTGTCGGTTTAAAGTCAAATCGAACATTTATTCTACTTTTCATTATCTCATGGGAGGCCAGCCCTTTTCCTTAGGTTTACTTCGATTCAGCCAAACCAACGGCATCCTTCTTGAGGTCGTAGATCGAGTAGTATCTTCTCAAAAAGGCGTCACCAACGATGGCCAAGTCACCAATGGGCTTGGGGAAGTCCATCGGGGTAAACACCGAGATACACGACCCCGACACCTCCAACGTGTAGTCGTAGGGAGTCAAGGTGAAGTTGTAGCCGGCAAAGTTGAAGGTGAGGTCGGGCAACGAGTCGCGCGAGTTGCAGTCGACGGTGTATTGACCACTCCAGTTCTTTTCGGCACCGATCTTGGCGTTGACGATCTCGGCAAGCGACAGAGGCAACGTGATCAACGACGTCCCCGTGTCGATGGCGGCACCAGTGTCGTACAATTCGGCGTACTCATCTCCGAGCCCCAAACCTTCGAACGACACTTCCCAGTACGCCTTTCTCCGCACCGGCAACCACGTCACCTTACCCTTGGTGTACGACTCGTCGTAGCCGCCAAACGTGGCAACACCCCCGTCCTGTTCGTCCTTCTTGTTGTCGCCCAAGTAGAAGCCAAATTGGGGCTTGTCGAGCAACCCGTGGTTGAGGGCGTTGTACACGGGAGGCACGATTTGGTTGACGGAGATGGTGTCGTAGGCCAACCCCAAGATCCCGTCGAACTTACCAAAGGCGAAGGCCAACCCCGGCTCGGAAGTGGCTTCGGCAAAGTCCTGTTTGGGGATCACCAACTCGCCAATGGCTAAGGTATCTTGCGACACGTACCCTTCCATGGCTCCCGACCCGTACTGGATCTTGAATTCGGTGCCATTGGCCTTGTAGGTCGACGACTCGTCGTGGTCGTACTTCGAGTGCAAAAAGCACGCCAACGACGAGCAATCCTTCGAGGGGACCCACAAGTTCGACGACCCGGTGTCCAAGATCACCTTAAACGATTGCGGGGGCGTCCCGAGGGTGACTTCGGTGAAATATTGAGCATTCAAGTAGTTGGTAAGAGGAGCATTGTGGACACCATCCTTAGCGGGAGCGACACCGGGAACTTCAGCAGAAAACGGTACTTGGTCCCGCTTGGGCATGACATCACCAAAATTGTAGAGATTCATGTACTTCTGAGCCAACCCTTCAGTGTATTCGCTGAATTGTTGAGGAGCCAACACTTCTTCGTTGGACAACTTGTTCAACTTAGCCGAGAACACTTTGGCATCGGAAACGCCGACAAGAGCAGCAGCAATGCCCGCAAGAATCGATAACTTCATCGGACGGGGAGTAGGTGGAGGGTTGTGGGAGTGGAAGGGGAATTGGTGGCGTTGTGCGCCTTATATAGGCGGCCTGCACAGAGACCCCCCAAGCCAGCGATAGCAAGTGACGCTCTACTCGAGCCAAGCCCCACCAATTAACCCAACTAACCGTCTGACACATTAAGAAACCGATTAAAGATCAATTCATCACAGGTCAATCTCGTCGAGAGGTAGTGTCTAGGAGATAGAGGGGACCAATCTCGCTATGAGCCTTATCGCAAAAACAGTCGTCACGCACTGGCTGCAAACGAACAAATAAGGATGAAGAGAGGAAACCACAACCACAACGGTACAAGACTAAGACTGTCAGAGAGTGTTGAGAATGTGAATTGTGTGGTACTGGATTAGGTAATTGCTTACCAAGAGTTTCCCGTACGTTGTTAGCTGGTGGAGGGGCGAAGTGGGGAAGGCTTGGGGGTTGGACTTCGTATAGTTGCTCCAGACATTTGGTTAGGTAAGCATGCACTTAATCTAGTGATAAATGTGAATTTGCACACAGGGCTCATAGCCACAACCGGACTCTGACAATAGGCTCAAGCAGTGCCGAGTGACGACATCAACCAACGTTTACATGTTATATAAAGGATATTAACCCCATGATAATGTTCTCCATAATGGTTACATTAAAGATTTGATCTGTTTGACTCTGCTAAGTGAATGTCACGTTACTTTGTGAGGTCATCTCCGTGCGAGCCGCACGCTAACGGTTGTTGCCTAAGCGATGGTTGTGTCTAAGTTTGTCAAGCTGGTGGTGGATAACCAGTTCAGCGATGCTCCCATCGAATTTGTTCATAATGAGGATGGTACTACGCAAACCATGGAGCAGATCTTTCGCCAGCTGGTCCCCGATTTGTGTACGGGACTGCTGTTCTATGTCAACCCGTTGTTGCTGCTGGGACACACTCAAACGGCTTATACGGGGCTCCAGAAGTTTGACCATATCGACCACGTGTGGTATAAGCGGCGCATCTTGACTATCGATAGTGATTCGAAGTTTTACGTCGTCGAAGGTGATAAGTTGGCCTACGACAAATGGCACGGACATCTGACGATTGCCGTCGATTATGTGGTCCCGGAATCGGCTCTGGATCCGGATCACCTCAAGTATAAACCCGAATCTCAAGTGTATGACCTTCCCCCTCGCACTGAGTACTTGGACCCCGGCAAAGAACAGGACCTTCTTGCTAGCGATAAACCCCTTGTCATTGCGTTACACGGGTTACTGGGAGGCTCTTACGAACTGTACATTCGTGCCTTTCTCCACGAAGTCACACTGGAACCCTATAACTTCGATGCTCTCGTCATTAACGCTCGTGGATGTGCTAACCATACCATCACCAGTCCTCAACTCTTTAACGGGCTTTGGACCAACGACTTGCGTTACCTCATCAACGAACACATCAAACAAAAGTGGCCCCATAAGCGAGTCTACATGATTGGGTTCTCGCTCGGAGGAGCCATTCTTGCTAACTATTTGGGTCAAGAACTGGACCGAGTATGGTCCAACATCAAGGCGGCAGCGATCATGGGTACTCCGTGGGACTTCCCGGACTCCAGTGTCAATTTGCGTCAGTCAATCATTGGCTCCAACGTCTATTCGCCAACGATGTGTACCAATCTTTTACGATTACTTAGCATTCACGGGACCATGATTGAGATGGACGAAGACTCGAAAAAACAGTTGGAAATCCTCAAGACCAAGGAACCAAAACGGCTCAAACAGTTCGATAACTTCTTCACGTCGAGATTGTTTGGTTTCAACTCCGCTGACGAGTATTATCGTCACGCTCTGCCCAACCAACGTCTTCTTAAAGTGAGAGTGCCTACGGTGATTGTACTGCTGTTGGATGATCCCATCACTGGTTACCGTACCTTACCTCGTTCGGAAGTCGCGTTAAACCCGTACGTGCTGCTTGTCACCACTACCATTGGTGGACACCTTGGATGGTTCCAACTTAATGGTCACCGGTGGTACCCGCCTCGGATTCTGAAGTTGTTTACGGCATTAGATAACTACCACGTGAAAACTGACGCTATCCCCGAATTGCCTCGCGACGTGTCCAAGGTATGGAAACATGATCAGTTAGCATTTCTGTTCAACGAAAAGCTTTAGCCTCCGAAAGCCTATCACTGACAAGCTATGATTCTTACTAGAGCCATTGCTTGATTTCTGCTAGAGGCTGTCAATCACTTTGGTGTGTTTATTGCTAGAGCCATTGTATGTCTAGAGTTGTCTATATTTCGTCATCGGTAAATACATCCAAGGGGATATCCTTTTGTTCGGGGTCGTCGACGACGGTGTCGGTGGCTTTGTAGCGGAGAACGACCACGGCCATGCCAATGATGAGGGCGATGCCTAGCATCGAGAGAAGCCCCGGTAAGTGGTGCCATAACACCACGTCGAGGATAAGGGCAAACACCATGTTGGAATAGCTCATGATCAGAGCCTTACCCGCTCGTACTCGCTGGACCCCAAAGGCAAGACAAAATTGCATGATGAACCCCAGAAAGCCAATGAGTAAAAAGAGAAACCACTGGTACCCCAGCTCGGGTAAGCGGAACGAGTAACTCGGAACCACAGCGATGGCGATGCCCAGCACCACACACGTCATGAGCGAGAAGTACAGCACCAGGAGGAGCGGGTGGGCTTGCATGCCGATCTTGCGGAGGATCACGTATACTGTCAGGGCTCCCATCACCCCCAAAAGCCCGATCCCAGTAGCTAGAAGCCGTAACGACGAGTTCAGCAGCTCCACGCCCCCATTATCAGCCTCATCCGCTTGGTTAGGGTCAGGAGTTCCGAAGAGAAATGCTGGTTTGGCAATGAGCAACACTCCCAAGAAACTCACGAGAGCACACCCAGCTTCGGTCCACGAGTAACGCTCGTGAATAAGAATCCACGCCAATAATCCCGTGACCATGGGGACCAAAAACGTGATGGCAACGGCATCACTAATGCTAAGATACTGGAGACTGTAATAGAGACCAAATACTCCAAAAAACCCAAAAAACCCTCGAGCAAGCAAGAGTTTGCGAAGGTTAACCGGTCCAAAAGGGTACTCCGGCACACACTTAGTGATTCCCATATAAATAAGACAACAAATGTAGGTGATGAACATCCGAGCAAAGAGGATCTGGAACGGGTTATACGTCTGGTGGGCGTTGGGATCAGTCTCTAGGAGCTTGCAGGTGGCGATCATCATGGCGTTAAACACTTGAGCAAGCACCAAGATCGCCTCGCCGGTGTTGGCGGCGATGTAGTCCTGGTACCACGATTGATTGTGCAACCATGCGATCATGAAGGGATGAGATTTCGATGAAGGTGTGTGGGATATGGTAATCCATCGCCTGTGTGCAGGGCGATTATGTGATCAATATATGCCGACACCTGTATGCCGGGGGAAAAAGGGTGCCGATTTAGTGTGAGGTGCGGGGCGCAATCGGGGACCACCGCAACCGATGCCAAGAAAAAACGTGCCGAACGTCATGTAAGCGATTTACGCCGTTGATGCTACGGCAATTCCCGAATTATCACCACCCTTCGAGCAAAACCTTCATTCATCAACTAAACTCGAAGCGAAAAAGCAAGGAAACCCACCCGGGCTCATACCTCGAAGCGCTATTTTATCGGCGCCACAATGCCGATATTCGAATGCCACCATCTCCTATAGATAAGCTCCGGGTCCATGACCTCAACACTAAAAGAGGGTAATATGTGAGAGCAAATCGACTTGAATAATCCCACTTTATTAGTCCCAATACATGACTGGGTTTAGCAATTGTTTTCATCCCTTGGCATCCCTTTTGGCATCACTTAGCATTCTCCTCGACATCACTTAGCAATTCAAACCAACACGGCTTTTGTCACCATGCAGAATAGAGACGGAATTAAGCAATTCCGCGAGGTAAACATCCACGTAGAGATAACGGAATGAACTTAATTGAGAAATGTAAACTTTGCTCCAGTTTCACTAGGACTTCCCGTGGAATAATGGAATAACGATGTAAAGTAAAAGTCAAAGAAGAGAGTGAAGTTAAGTCAAAGGAGGTAGTGAGTTAAGCCAATGCAGTGAAGTTAAGCCAAGTCAAGTTAAGCTGTGAAGGACTGAGTCTATGAAGGACTGAGTCTATGAAAGGCTGAGTCCTAGTCATGTATAAAAGGCTGAGTCTTAGTCGTGTATAAAAGGCTGAGTCCTAGTCATGGGCCCAGTCTTAGTCGTTCTATCATTATCATTAGGTTATATACGGAGAAGGAATGAACCCCATGCGTCCGTTTTTGCGGGCAAGTAACCAGTTACCCTCGGTCAGATACGTGCTAGCCATCTGTTGTAAGTCCAAAACCACGTCGAGGACATCGCCTTTGACAAACGATAAGTCACCAACGTGAGTGCCACGGAACGAGTGAATGGCAGTACGTGGTTCTCCTTCAACCTCGGCGTACTGCTCGAATAGAAGCTGGAGACGGGTAAGCTTATACGCGGCATTGACGTCTGCCACCGAGCGGTAGCTGATTGCTTGGTGAGACGAGTACTCGGGGATGGGGCACTGAGTAATCTCGTTCTTGTGGGAGTTGTAGACGTCAGCTAAACGCCGAGTCACTTGGTCCGGTGCCGACGTCTTCACCACTTCGTCCAGAGCGAGCGACAGTGCTACCAGCAGCACTTCCAGAGCATCGTCACCTGCCAGCAGTGCCATTGACTCGAGCGATGACGCCAGATCAGTACGGCGAGGCGCGGGAGGCTTAGGGAGTGGAGTGGCATCCTTAGCAGCCAATGTCGGCACCGTTTGTGTCAGCGGACGCGGGGGAAGCACCGGTGGAAGCAGAGGAAGTGGCTTATCACGTGGTGGAAGTGGTGGAGGTATAGTGGTAGCGTCGGGTGATGCCAGCGGTGAAAGCTCGACGTCGACAATACTGCCTTGATGAGGGCGATCGACGACTTTGGAAGGGAAATAGGTCAGCAGACGATTGGTGGAGTGGTCATTGTATTCGACAAACAGTTCGAGGGGATCGGCTTCGAGCTCAGGGTTAAATATCCCATCGGAGGGGGAGAACGTCCACGGACGCTTCAATGATTTAGTGACTTGTTGGAGCCATTGGGCCGCTTTAGGGTCCAGCACTTTATCCAGCACGTCGTCAGTAGGGGTGACGATCTCCTCGATATCCAGTTTGGCCACAATGAACTGGCGATGCCAGCTATCGATGATTTGTTCATACAGTGGCACCGAAGCATCGGGGTTACTCAAGCCGTAGTGGACAGAAAACACCGCCACTTCGTCCCGGACACGAGTGATCAGCCACACGTGTTGATAAACCACTCGTTTGGTCACTTCGTCGGTGAAATCATCGAGCAATTCCACCAATTGGGGCATGATGGCTTGGAACCGTTGGTTGACGGCGGTGAACTCAGCGAGGGCGTGTTCCATGCGGTTGGTAAGTTCCAGAAGCTGAAGCTTTTGCTTATCGTCGAGTTCGCCTTGTTGTTTGCCGAGTTTATCGATGCGACGTCTGACTTTATCGTACTGGAGCCGTTTGCGGTGCCACACTTTGGCCAATTGACGCCCCCGTTTGACATAGGTCGAAAGCACCTCGTCGATGCGAGTCAGAAGCGCAGTGTAGGTGGTGCTCCACTCGTCATCAACGAGCATGGCGAGCTTTTCGATGGTGTTTTCGTAGGCATGGTGCTCATCGTTAACGGCAGCAATCACGTCGAAGTTTTGGTGAGGATCAAGCTGAGGAACCACTTCGTACGCTTGTTGTTGGTCCCACAACGCGTAGTACTCATCAATGCCCTTAAACTGGATGTCAGCCACCAAATTGTGGAACCCTCGGGCCACGCGAAGGTTCACCCGGAACAATTGGGGCCAGTAGCGAGTGGCAAGCCCCTTCACCGTGCGCTTAGTATACTTGAGCCCCGCCGTATACTGTTTCAACGCGTGCTGGTACCGGTTGACGACTTTTTCGTCTTCTTCGAACTGGGAATCGTGAGGGTGAAGGAGGTGTTCTCCGACGAGCTCGACGGTGTCCCGGGCGTCTTTGAACCCGCTTTTCACCTGGCCTCCCACCGTGGTCACTCCGCCTTTCACCGTGGCCCCATACTTCTTCAATGTGTCCATGGTGTGATGGGTTTGGAGTTGATTGTGAAAGAGTGATAAGGTCACGAGTCACGGGAGTTGGAGCGCGACCTTCGGCCCGGAGACCTCGTGCCGGAGATATCTCACTCACCGTCGGAGATAGTTCCGACACGCTGCTCCGACACGCTGGCTCCGGTCGCCTCCGAGACGAGCGCCCCGGGGCGCGCCCAATGGTCCACAGCAACCACCCAACTAGGCACCACCATTGGGGCACGATGACATCATGCCAGGGCAACCATACCCCTCGCCTCCACCTCAAGCAAATTGCCCTATAAAGACCACCACTTCTCCCAGCCTCTTGCCAACCCTAACCTCGACAAAACAACCATGCCGCAATCCGTATTCTATAAGGGCAAAGACGCCGACTTTAGCGTGATCATCGAGAACAAGGGCCTCGTGGAAAAGTTCCGCCATGGAGACCACTCGACTCCCTTGATTGATATCGTCGGTATCTACAAAGTGTTTGTGTCTCAAAGAGGCACCGAAGACCTGGACGACGAAGCTCTGAAGCAAGACTTGGAGAACGAGTTTGGCACTCTGAACCGTGATGAAGTGATCAAGAAGATCTTGAAGGACGGTGAGTTCAACACCCTTAATCCTTGAGTGCGAAATACGCTTTTTTGTACGATTGATTTCGAAGTGACGGATGGTGGTGTTGTTAGCTCTACGCCGTCTAGTGTGGTGGTACTTGGCCTCGGTGGTGGCTTATTACTGCTGGGCTGACTTCGGAGCCGACGCCGGGGGTCTGCTGGCGTTGTTTGCTCGGTGTGTCGGTGTGGTGGTGATGAGCGACATTGTGGTGTCGTACGTGATAGCTAGACTAGAACAAGGTAATACATGATGGGCTTTGCTCCGCCGGACCCGAACATCACATCATAGCAACTAAGAATGTAGGACATTGCACAATGACTAATTCAATTGACAATGACTTAATTGAAACTTGACAATTGAAAAGGACCACATCGCTCAATTCAATGGTTTCACCTCTACAAGGGATTATTCAATGCCAATGGCTTGTCTGGTAGTTGTCTAGTAGTTGTCTAGTAGTTGCCTTGTGGTTGGCTGGGCTTAAATTGGCTTTTGTGGCGTATTCGGGTGAGATGACGTTATCGTCATCACTAGCAGGTGGTAGGTGGTGACGGCGAGTGAGTAAGCGGGCATGGCTCTTGGCAGGAGCCACCACGACAATCGATGGTTATTGTCCCTGTTGATTGCCGTTAATCGGTGGGGTATGGGGGACAATTGTCCCTTTTGTGGCTCGATTATTACTTCGTCGTCACCATGACGTCATTGGATCCCCCAAACCCCCACCGATTTACGATTTAACCAGATCAAAAGCGATTCAAACCTTAACCTAGCTTTAGCACTAGAAAAATCAGTTTTTGTATTCTTGAATTGACTAAAGATTGTGAGCGAATGTGTGAGTGATTGGTATAGGACAGACAACTAAACGGTGTTAATGTGCTGCAATGTGTGATTCGGTTTGCTGGCTTGAATATCACTAAAGTAATTACGTCACGAACATGATGACCATTCATTAAGCTACGAATAGTGAGTGTGAACGTTTAGACTTAGATAAATGATAACCTCAAAGTAATAAAATCCTAGAGTAGGGAAGTTAAGGCAATGAAATGTAGAATTAAAAGTGGAGAGGATGAGGGAGATTAATGGTAAAGTTAAATGGAGAGATAATCAGGTGGTAGTGTCGGTTCAGGGCTACGTCCTAGTCCCGGTTTAAGGCCAATCCTAGTCCCGGTGTAATGCTAATCCTAGTTCCGGTTTAAGGCTAATCTTAGTCCCGGTTCAGGGCTAATCCTAGGAAATGCGTCGTCAAACGTTTATTATCATTACATCACTCGCCCCAAGCAAGCGTTTTCTATGGTCGGGTTTACAAGTACCCCGTCAGCAGTTCCAACACCTTCATCAGACGCTTCGAGTCGAAAAACAACACTTCGGCCTCGTCGACATCATCAACGTCGATTTGTTGGCGCCCAGCAGTCTCGGCCAACACCCCCGACGGGGCCAACAACTGGAGCCCGTACCGCAACGATACCTTGGTACCAGCATCGGCAAGCTTAGCCAACGCCGCGTCCGACACCGCCACTTGCTCTGTCAGCGCCCGCTTGGCAATGATCTGCTTGATTTCGTCACCATTGTAAGGAAGCGTCCGCACGATCAACAACCGGTCGACAAGATCGGGAGGACACCCGTGGGGAGCCTTGATATCGTCAGCTCCTCTGACGGTGGTGATCCCACGGTTAGAGGCAAGCACGACGATGGGAGCAATCGAACTTTCAAGCGCCCGGTTGAGGTAAGTGAAAAGCTCCATGTCCAACATGTTGACCTCATCGATGAACAACACCCCCGGAATCAACTCCGCCACCCCTTGGTCGATGTACTTCGCCACCACCCGGTCGACTTCGCCCCGCAACTTATCGGTGATCTCGGTCTTCTTCGGCTTGAGCAATTGCCCCATCATCAGCAACACGTCCTGTCCTCCCTGAGGGCGAGCGTTGGCCACGTCCAAATCGTGCAACGTCACGTCCTGGACAATTTCCTTCTTCTTGTGTACTTCACCCTTGGGCAACGGCACGTACTCTTCGGCTTCCAAGTCGAACTCGGTGGCGTAGGCATCACTCCGCCCCACTCGCTTCACCGCTCCGGTGTTGGCCTCGATGTAGATGACATCACCGATGGCTACGCGTTCCTTTTGGATCAGTTCGTAGATACTGGGGTCCAACCGAAGCGTCTTGGTCCCCTTGGCCGTCTTCAACCCCACGATGACGTTACTGATCAGCTTCCCCAGTCCCAGAGTATCCGCTTCGGGAGTAAGCTCGATCACTTCCCCTTCGTACACTTCCTTCGTCTCTCTGATCCGCAACCCAATCGCCTTGCGGAAGTTCTCCATAAGCGCCGCCGTCTTCTTGATTTCCGCCAGGTACAACTCCAGCCCCACAATGGGACAAAACGGCACCTTGGGCCCCAACTCTTGGGAAATAGCAAGTGCCAATGCCGTTTTCCCGGTTCCGGGGGGCCCGGCAAGCAAAATCGCCCGCCCACTCATCTTTTTCAGCTTGATAAGGTCCACCACCACACCACACGCTTCCCGAGCCTCGTCCTGGCCGATGAACCCGCCATCCACTCGTTTGGCAATGCCGTGCTCATCAAGACCAAGCCCCTTGATATGGGTATGGGCAGCTGTCCGCAGTTCTGGACGCAGTTCCTTGGTGACTTCGGTAATCTCGACCATGGGTGCTAATGGGAAGTTTTGTTTGTGCGATGCGGCTCAAGTGGTAACAACATGTTGCTACCAAGATGAGCCAGTAGATTGTCTAGAAGTCAATGCTAACTGATGAAGTTGTCAGTGGAAGTATCGATTGACAATGTCACAATGACATTGCGATATGGGCAATGCTCAGGAGGGATCCACGAGACTTATGGTTTTGATGGTGCGATGTTGTGACTGTGGTTGCTAAAGGCATTGAGGTTGTTTTACTAGTCAATGTGGTGGTGACTGTAGAATTGACGATGTGATGAGTAGTTAACGTTAATGTGGTGGCTAAGTTCTTTTGGAGTTTCATTGTTGACAAGTTTAACTGCGATTTGTGGTAATCAATGAAGTGAAGTGATATCTGATAAAGATATGGAGATGAGTCACGAATCAGACGCTGGTGAGGTTGATCCCTTGGTAACGTGGGAGCTAACCCGTGCACAATCGTACTAATTAAGCTTACAAGATTTATGCTACAACAAACTGATTTTGGTGAGTCCATATCTCAGAGGCCCTGACAGGTCAATTGGCGTCTATGTAAGTGACTGTGACGGATATGAGCCAACATAGTGATGTCAAAGCGGTCCAAATTGATACAGACTCTCTGTTACCCATGCTGTCTCTCAAAGCGTCTCGATAGGCACACGACGTTTTCGATATCAAAGCAGTCATTAGGGTGGATAGACGTGATAAATGCTCTATCTAAGCTTACTGGATTAATGATACATCGCAATCGGGTCCATGGTTAGTAGGTCCACGTCTCAAAGGCGTTGGTTGTACTGATTTTTGTTGAGGAACCCTCGCACCAAAACTTTTTGTAGGTTAACAGCAAAGATAACCTACTTATTTCGACAAACTGCAACGTCCAAAATCACTGCCATTAGCCACTATTGGAGGCGTGTAATCTATGAATTATGGGGAGCAAAGTTTGTTAGTACAACTTTGTCTTAAGTCCTCTAGATTTGCTGATAAACTCCTAAAATCGTGGTTACCGCAAAGAACATGGTGGTCGGATGGCGTTCAAAAACGTGTTAAATGCCCAATCTAAGCCTATCAACTTCGTGCTACGACACCAAATGCTCTGTAATGAGCATATTAGCGTCTTAGAAGTACAGGTTGCATAGATATCGGCATCGACTTCTTCGCACCGTGTCGCAGTGACGCTGTTCAAGTGAAAAGTTATTAAAGCCAAACTGGGAGCAATACAAGTTTATGTATTGACGTAACTACATAGTAAACCTCAACCGTTAAGGAACGGCTGTTGTTGGGAGTTATACCTCCCACCTTGGACGGGGTTTTGCTTGATAATGGTATCAATTTCATCGAGATCCTCCGGCGTCAATTTGATCACTCTCAGCATATTGTGTCGAATCTTTTCTGGAGTCAGTCCCCCAGGAATGGGGATGATTTTTGGCATCTTCACTCCATGGTAGTTAGGATTATCACTCAAAGCCAAGATCCACGACAACGCGAGCGTTTCAAGAGATACACTGTACTTGTGGTGAGCGAACTGGTAGAGAGCCTTGGCAAGCTTAAGGTTAGCCAAGAAGTTGTCGCCAGCAAACTTATCGAACAGACGACGATGGTCATCAGAGGGCAACAGGTGCAACCATCCTTCACCGTTTTCCACCGCCAAGTCGGTAAGAATACCCAGTCCTAACGGCGAGTAGGCAATGATGGGGATGCGGTGCTTGCTGCACACGTCGATAATGCCATTGTGACAAATGTCGGTGCAAAAGAGGGAAAACTCAAGTTCCACTGCTGAAATTGGTGCCACTGCCAATGCCCGTTCGATCGTCGACGCTCCCACTTCGGAAAGCCCAATGCCATCGATCCACCCTTGGTCCAAGTACCGTTTGATAGTTGTCATCGTATCCTCAATCGAAACGTTAGTATCGACCCGAGCCGGTTGGAACAAAATGTGGGGTCTTCGGGGCATCCCTACGGGGAAAAACTCCAACATAGCCTTGATTTTACCATCCAAAAACTCCCGGGAATTGTTGGCAGTCATCGTCATAAAATCAAACCCCGACTTAATGGAATAGATGAGCGTCTTGTCGAACTTCTCCCTATTGACGTCCAAAAACGTCTTCAACAACTTGAAATTGTCATAGTCGGGACCGTAGAAATCAGCTCCATTAATCAACTGAGTATCAAACTCTTGAGTAGCACAATTGAGAGCTTGTAAAGCCTCCGTGATCGGAGGCACCGGTTGGCGAAATGTGAGCGACGCTGTTCCGTAACCAAAGGTACCAGTAATTGGAAGCATTTGTGGAATCGAGAACAATTGCTGTCGAGTTATATATAGGGCTCGGGATCCGACGGGTCAAGGACCATGACTAGGTGCAGGAAGTAAACTCTAAGGAAACATCGAACGATATCAACCAACATCGACGACTCAGTCATTTCTTAGCGAAATAACCTGAAATTTCCTTAAACCCCTTGAAAATACGACTCTACCAAATCAAAATCGTACCATATTTAGCTCGACTCACCCGGAGACGGACCCCGCTTGAGTTCGGAGGTGAGAGTATCCAACTCGGCAATGACTGTCTCCATCAGCGTCACTGCAGTTTCAATTTGGTTTAGAACGTCGTCGTAATGGTTCAATTGGTCACTCATGGTCTCCAAGGCTTGGCCTCGTTCTTGGAGCTGGAGTAGATTGTTCTCAAGCTTGATGTAATTGAGACTCTGGTTGGTGTTGAGGTTCTCAAGGAGATTGAGGTCGACAATCAGCAGGTAGGTATCGTTTTCAATCACCTGGGATAGGGCATTAAGCCCCTGGTTCACGAGCTGAGGAGTATCTTTCGACATGGTGGTTGCGTGATTGATAGTTCACGTGCGAACCACACTAACACTAACAACTTACTCCCATAAACGTATTCCTACAATAACGCAACTAACTACAATAACTAACTACAGTGACGTTAACTACAATACGCTTAACTAACTACAGTAACTTACCTAGCTACAATAACTTAAATACCTACAATAACTCAATTTACTTGACAATAACTTACAAGAAGATATGGAGGTGTGGATGTTAAGTAGATGTAGAATGAAGTCGGGAAATTAGGACTCTAAAGACATGTTTGTACCTATTTGATGTGAAAAGCTAACATCAATAGTCGAGAGGGTTAATATGGTCGAGTCGGTTATTTTCAGTACCAGCAACGTTCAGTCTATTGTTGACAAGATTACTAACTGGAATCGTCTGATTGATATATTCTTTGGTTGATTAAATTACCAGATTAAAGGCTATGACTTATCAATCTTGTCTATGACTTACCAGTCTAAATCTATGAATTACCATTTAAAGATATCGACTAATAAACAAATCTAAAGTCGAGTCTTTTGTTACCCTCATCGGTGGTGTTCATGATGTAGTCTTCTTGCTCGTCGGGGGTCATGGCGTTCCACTTCTTCAGTTTAGTGTGGTTACGCCATTGGAACCACACTCGAGCCAAAAAGCACCAGAAGAGCGCCGCCGCAGCAATGGCAATGAGTTGCTTGTTACCCCGTTTATACAACGGAGCATCATCTTTACGGTAAATGTTGGCAGAAATGATCCCCGCCACTTGACTGAAAATGTTCACTACTGCCACCAGTACCGTACGGTTACGTACCAGGTTCAGGTTCGACAGACACCAAGTGATGGAGATGGGCCAACTGGGAGCGTGGGATAAAAGCACCGTCAAAAGGGCATAGGTACCCCATTGATCCTTCATAAAGTTTTTCCACGTGATAAACGGAATAAGACACACCAACACCCAGAACGGTTGAAAGCCAAGGGTAAACGCTCGAGCATTATACTTTTCGGAAAACCAGCACGATAGAAGCATAAACACGATGCACCCAAACAGATGGGGGATGGTCAACGCATTGGTGGTGGCGGTGGTAAACCCCATTTGCCGTAACAATAACGTCAAGTACAGCGAGGTGGGAGAGGCCCCGATATCGACTAAGATACGGGCGATGTAGATGAACATGAGATCATAATCACATAACGCCTTGAAGAGCTCCTTGAACCCCACCGGAGTGTGGTTGGCCATCAGTCCTTTACTGGGATCATCGCGCAACACTTTATTCACGAGGATCTTCTCTTCCCGGTCGGTGTACCATCCTTTTGGTCTGTACCAGGTCTTTGTGGTTACAACAGAAGGAGGCATCTGGAAAAAGGCTACCACACCAACAATCAACGTCCCCACTCCTTCAATGATGAACATCCATTGCCATCCATGAGGGAGCGTGTTGGTATTGATCCGAAGAAGCCCAAGCGACGCAAGAGCCAGTAACACCTGAGTCAACGGATTGGAGATGTAGAATAACCCCATACGAAGCGGGAGCTCCGGCCCCGTGTAGAAGTACGACATCCATAAGCACACATCGGCGATAAACCCGCCTTGGAACGCTCCCAAGAGAGCCCGGGTGATGAAAAACCCCGTCTTATTGGTAATGGCCGCCTGCGACATCAGTACCATACTCCAAGCAATCATCTGCACCGGGATCCAAATCTCAGGCCCAAGCTTTTTCAGAATAAGCTGCGACGGAAGTTCTGCCGCCAAAAAACACACCAAGTTGATCGTTTGTCCCACGTTATAATCGTTGGTGGTCATGTGACCGTCCTTCAAGAAATCGTCGGCAAGCGCCTGGCCTAAGTTGTACCGATCAAAGTTGAGGGCAGTGAAGCAACAAAAGGCGAAAAAGGTGACGTTCCAGTCGTTTTTCCACCGGATTTTGCGCTCTTCTTCCTTGGTCCACGTAAGGTCAGGGTCAAGCAAGTGGCGACACTCGTACTCGCTTTCTTCGTACATCTTGGTGAAGTAGGCGAGCTTTTTGGGGTCGCGGAACACATGTTCGTACGAGTCGTCCGACGTCGACGACTCGATGTCCACCACCAGCTGGTAGTCGTAGACCTTCTTCTCGTTGGCTGGCTGGATGCTCATCGACGTCTTTCGATGACCGAGCAAGGTTTTGCAACCACTTTATAATGACCTGCACTGTGGAACCTTTCCCCCACTGTGGTGGCGTCACTGCTAATTTAGCCAAGCATTAAGCGATAACCACGAGGCGACGGCGCAACGATGCCACTGACAACGAGCTCCTCCATCACTTGTTCGACGTAGCCATCCGCCAGCGGCGCCACCACCTCGCCGCCTACGAGCGACAACAAGTAGTCCACCACTACCGACACGGCTGACTCGATCTCGCGTGGTGTGAGTTTACGAGCGTGATCCCCATGAAGATCAAAGTACGCCGTGATCGCCCGGCGCAACCCAGAGTTTGTGTCGGCAGCGATACCGGCGTTATCATGGCGTAATTTGGCGATGGTGTCGGGGATCAGCGCGATGGGCGCCGCGGCGCCGGCGCCGCCTGTGGCGCCAATGGCGCCATCGATGTCGCTCCAGCGCACCGAGGGGGTCGGAGGCACCACCACCAGCGCCGCAAGCTGCTTTGCCGTAGCAAGCTGGTCCTGGCGCTTGAGCTTAAGCTGGCGTAACTCGTGGGCGGTAGTAGCAAGCCCAATCACGTCGTCCTTGGAGTTGACGTAGCCTACGGTGTCGAGCACCGCCGCCCACGCCACCACTTGGCGCGCGTCCAGCGCGCTGGTCTCGTCCACCTGGGACTCGAGAGACGCAATAGCACCATCTGCTTGAGCAAGGAACCTTTCGACACGCTCAATTTCCTTCTGGAGCCGCTGGTGGTACGCCTCCATCAAGGTGTAATTCGTGAGGTTACCCTGTGTGGTGGCTAATGGTTATCGTTCGCACTATTTGGTGTATATCACGTGACCGAAAAACAAAACCCGAAATAATTTGTCCTACCATTGACCTAGCCACCCCATCCCAATGTCTACCATCAGTCCGTCGGCGCTTGCCCTGTTAGACGAGCAGCTGAGAAACGAAATCAAGGAATTCTTGGAAACGGAGAACCAGAAGAGCCGGGTCCAGAGCCAGATCCACTTCTACAACAACCTCTGCTTCGGCAAGTGCTTCGCGGACAAGCCGATCACCCTGGGCCACCTCGACGCCACCGAGGAGGCGTGCTTGCGTAACTGCGTCAACCGCTACTTGGACTTGAACGTAAAGGTGGTGGGGGCTCTCCAGGGCCAATAGCTTCTTTGTACATAGCAATATAACGACTTACACGGCGTCGCCAACACCACCTCCGCCCGCGCTGGCGTAATTCCACAGTTGTGGCGTCCTTCCCCCTTATCTCGACAAATAGCCGTTTCATTGATTCGAGATCGTTTAACAATCGATCGTTTGATAATGATAAGCAACCGTTACTGGTTCCTGATAACCCGACATTAATTGCCATTGACCGCCTTAGGTGGAGGGGGTTACCCATAACCCTGTCGATTGTAGTTCATCCAACTTGGCGTCGACGGTTTGTTTATAGGGAGTGTGGATCTTAATCAATCGCTGGCGAAGAGTCGTCCACATGGCACTGAAGTCGTACTGGTACTGGTGCAAAATTGCTCGTGCTTCGTCGTCCTGCGATGCCACAATGGCAATGATCTGTTGCTGGCATTCTAGTACCGTCAAAATAAGCCCAAACCCATCGGTATAGTCGTCAATGATAAACGGGTTGATGAGAATTTGACCCAATACGAAGGTGATCCGTGAAAGTGATACTAACACCACCGCTTGGAGCTGGTCCACCACCCGCTTCAATTGTTCCACCAATAGAGTCATAAGCTTCCATTCTTGTTGTAAATGACTTATCAGCAGAAGCACATGTCCCACTAGTTCCACTCGCTGGAGAGGAGTACTAGCTAACTCGATGGCACAGCGCCAGGCAACACTAAGCAACTCCTGTGATTGTGGCTCCGGTGTCAGTGGAGGAAGGTAAGAAAGACACACTTCGATCGATTGTCTAAACTCTTCCACTACTCCCCCCACTAACAACTTTCGATGCGATGTGAGTACTTGTTCAAGGATATAGCACGCCTGTAGCTTGATTCTCTGTTCGTAATCATCGAAAAGCACAAGTAGAAACGGAATTACCAACGAATAGTCATCTCCTCGACACACTAAGGGCCACACCGTCCCCAAACTTCCCACGCCCGCACCCGCTTTCCATTGACGACGACTATCCTCCTGTAAAATCTCTTGGTTGACCCCCAGCTGAGCAAGACGAACCACTCGTTTATTAGGTTTGTTCACCGCAAGCAAATACGGACGAATCATCTGGCAAATCGTCGCTGATGGCACTGAGGCAAGACAATCAAGGGCGACTCGGGAGTGTTCGGGAGTGGACCAGGGGACGTGAGGATTAGCATGGAAGCTAAGTGACACCAAGTCATCTTCACTCAATTGACTGGAACTGGTTTGGGAACACTGGTGGATGAACTCATCGTAATCTTTGGCGTTACTCGTCCACTGCACTTCCCTTATCATGGTGCGCGATGAAGACTTTGGATGGTGAGATATCAACCAACACCATCATCATCTTGATAATTGGTAATGCTTTATGATTCATGGGACTGTGTAAACTAGAGCTTAATGACTTTTACTTGTATTTAGTGATTGATTATGTCTAATGATCGTGCACTACGATAAGAATGCTAGTTAACGATGGGTAGATCACCGAGATTTGAACCTAATGGCATGAGCCTAAAACTCGATATCACGTTCGTCATCGTCTCGGATGGGTAGAAGATAAGGGGCTTTGGCCAGTTGAAGCAAGTAACGAAGTGGCAGCTCGGGCATGCAAATATTATCCCACACGATTAACCCTTTGAAGAACAGTCCATGACATAGAGCTACCATACCATCGGGGAGAGCTCGTTCTAATCCAAGCCATCCTTCTCGAGGTTTACACCGTACATTAAGCACTTTGAGCCGACGATGCTTGGGTCCCTCAATGCTATGCCATGACCACGATTGATTCAGCATGATTGAAAGCTGTTCAATCTCGGTATAAAGTCCATCAAACCGGAGCTCAAGTTCTCGAAACCATCGCCATCGTGTACACCGACACCGGTTGATTTTCAACAGTTGAAGTTTCGATGGAAACACGGGGAACTTATCGTAGCTAATGTTGTCGAGCTCCAATTCCCGCAAGTGGACCAATTCACTAAGATTGACGGGAAGATTACCTGCTTCGATCGAAAGACTCCGCAACAGCCGACGAACCACGTCCATCGTCTGATTGTTTTTGAGTCTGAGCAGCGTGATCGAAATCGGGAGTGGAAGCTGATGCATCACAAGCTTAGCGAAGTAAGGGGTGATGAGTATCCATTCCCACAACGCATTGCCATATTCCTGGCTGGTGAAATCTCCCAACCGGAGGGTGTTTTGCGGGATATGACACTTGAGGTAGGTTAATGAATGAGGGTTCAATATGGTAAGGTTCTGGAGAGAATTAGACATCACTAAGCACCGTTGAAGTGGCGCTGCAAGGACAATGTTGGCGATTTTGTCATCGGTGATGCTGAAGCGACGAAGACTGTGGGGATAATGCATGGGTTCGATGGTATCGACGCAAACAAGATCAAGCGAATGGATTTTGGAAATAATCTCGATTCGAGGCAGCTCTACCCACCATAACACCACTTCCTTCAATTGAGGCGAGTCGATGATGAGGGCATCGGAAAGCTTTAAGCTTTTCAACTCAAAACTTAGAAGCGACGTAAGAGTATCAAGCTTAAGCGAAGTACAATCAACGTCTTTAAGCTTCAAATGAGTTAAATCATGCGATAGCTGGGTGAATTGAAACGACACCACTTCAAACTCCACCTGGGGACAATCAATCGGCGCCGTGACCACCGAGTTTCGTAGCACTAATTGTTGACCAATGACCCCAGTGAATGCAAATGGCGACTGACTCGACTCTACTCGTTGCAATTGGGGTAAACAGGTGTCAAATACTCCATCTGAGCCTTCGATCGACTCCAATTGGGGGTTTAGTGCGATGATCAGCTCGAGATTAGCTCCCTTGGTACCTCGAAGCTCCACCAAGCGAGGGAACCGGGGTGGATACTTCCATCGTACTCCCAGATCTACTCTTAAATGGGTCAATTGAGGTACGGTACAGGTAACGTAGATGTGACCGGCAATGGTTAGTCTCTCCAATGTTGAAGGGAGTGTCTCAATTTCACATCCATTCCCACTGATGACGAGCGATTTCACCGTGTCTCGAGGTTTCAGAAGTCGTACCACCGGGTAAGTAATCAATTGGAGCTCAACTCGTTCCAATTTGACGTACCGTTCATCAACGACTCCTAAAAGAGTGTAGTCACTAAATCGCATCAGCGCCACTTTGGGAACCAATGATGCTGGAAGCTCTTTACACGAAAATGGCCAGTCAATGGTATCGATATGGTTCCCGTATCGCTTAACAATCAGCTCGACAAATAATGGAACAACAATGCTCTGATTGAACGTTAAATAGACATTGTGGACCCAGGGAACAAGGTGGACGTGGTGAAACACCAGAAGAAACTCCTGACATTGACGTATCGACACCGCCTGTCGATTTCGAGGGTCGAGTTCAGGAATTGCCACATGAATGGTGTAGCGATTATTGACAATCACCGAATGCACAAACGGATCGGAAACCACCAGTGCTAACCAGTAGATCAGCTCAAGATCATCACCAACGTATTGGAGGATGATGTTGATCACCTCCACCGGTAAGTTGTTCATATGGTCATTAGTTTTGGTTGCGACGTTTGGTGCACTGGTACTAATTTAGGGGAAAGGCGAATGCTTAAGATTTAATCCACCAAAACGTCATAATCGATCACAAGAGGACCCATAAAACAAGTACAGTGATTCGTAGGTATGGTACTGAAAACATTCTGCCGTAAATAATGGCTTTTCGAGTATAGATCGTGAAGTTGGAGGGTCAGTGATAAGGACAGTTGCGAATGCGAAAGTAATCTCTCCTAAAAACACTCGGTAGACTGTAACAAATATCAATAACAACTTGTCACTCAAATCCTCTTAGCTCTTTGTCTGTAGTTGAAGACGTCGTCTACAATGACTGTGAAATTATCACTCAGGCTCAGTTGCCTTAGCTCACACTTTTTGAGTGCGAATGGTGCCACATTCAACCGTCGAAATCGATCCCTTGTTAAATATACTTTCCCGTTTCTAGCAGCATTGTGAACTATTGCAAATGGCTAGAGATACTCCTGAAGCTACAAATAACGCCCTGGCAGGCTCCCAGACCCAGACACAGACGCAAAATGGCACACCAGCCCAACCGATTCTTCATTTAAGAGCTCAGCCAAAGGAGGGCGAAAATACGAAAAAGAAGAAGGAAAGAAAGCCCAGAGTGCAGTGGACCGACGACGTGATTGATAACGAAAACATGGGCAAGAAAAAGCTGAAGATTTGTTGTATTTTCCACCCCAATCGAGAGTTTGATGACGACCATAATTGTGAGGAAGATCTGAGTCTGAGTTCCGACGATTCGGAAAATGAAGAAGGGAAACCCAATGCCTACGAGCGTCAACCCAAATACCACAACCATCTGCAACTCCCACAAAATCCTGCTTAATTCTTTACTTATAATTAATGATCATGATAGTTAATATGGGCCTCACGACGGAACCAATATATATAAATAAATACTCTATTAAAATTCATCTCCCCATTGAAACCTTGAACGTAAACGTAACCAAAAACGGAAGAGTGACCCAGAAAATTGCGTACTGAAAGATAAGGCAAACGGCAAGACAATCCATTTGCAAGTGGTCTTCAGCATTGGGGTCGGTGTAAAATGCAGTGAAAAATACAAGGATGGTTGCCAGGGGCATGCCAAATTCGATCACCAGGACAAACCGCAAGAGATCTTGGGGTCCGTACCATCCACCATGAACAAACCCAGTGGTAAGACCGACGCCAAAAATGGGGAGGACGATGAGACGACTCACGGTGATCCCCACTGCGGTTTTCCAGAACCCTTTTGGCATCTTCTTCACCTGTAATCTCAGAATCGTCGCTCCTAAAAGAAGTAAACCAAGAGGAACCAGGGCCGCACCAATGTACGATACGATATCGATAACAAACAGTAGCGGAGGTTGATGATCAGGAGCTGTAGGGATATGGGGATGCTCCACGGGGACAAAGAGTGCCTTGAGAGGAGGAGCCATCGAGATGGCAATCCCGGCGATGAGAGCCATCAGATTTGGAGTTCGTAAGTTATGGCTCATGGTGATACACCACTTTTTGAATCCTTTGATGAGTCGTTGCTTTAACGGTAGTTTGGTATCGTCAGCTGAAGATATCGGCAGCAAGTTCTCGATGGGATCATTGGCGTCATGGGAGTGGCTCAGATACTCACTATACTCATTAATGACGGTTTCGATATCTTCGGTACGGTGATGACGCTCCAGTACGGTCCGAGAAGGGATCATCTGGAGGTTTGTTTCCAAAGGACGGTCACACGAACGCCGGCGTTGAATGAATCGTTCGTGTTGAGCCGATGATGTGACCAGGGGTGCCACCAGCAGAGCCACCAGTGACGGGAGCGACAGTTGCGTCGGGTCGGAGGCAATACTGTGAGAGGTTTCCTCCTCGGATTTCTTTTCCTCGGAGGTAGCATCGTCGATGCGGACGAGATTGAGTCGTTTATCTCGCTTAAAGTCATTTTCGACAAGACGAAAGAGACCAAGGGAAAACTGGAGACAGATCTGAGCCGCCACGTAAATACACACGAAAGCAATGCCTCGGTTCCCTTCGGCTTCCAGAATCACCACTCCCCCTTTGGACATCGTCTGTAAGTAAGCGATGGGCATATCACTGATATTAGGAAATAACCCCACACTAAGCAAACCTCCCAACCATCGTCGAGGCAGTTTGGTAATGAAATAGGTGAGGATTGCCAACAACAATCCCACGGTGAATAAACACAACGCCGTGAAGAACACGATACCCAACTGTTTAATGTCACTCAGCTTCAAGTTACTGATCAAGTTATTGAGGATAAGACACGGCATCACTGCTGTCACCACCATATCACTAATATCTCGACACGTCAGCACCGTCAAGATGTTCCTCTTTGCGAGGTAGAAACCAAGGGCGAGGATGAAGTAGATCTTGAACATCGGCTTCACCGCCACGTAGATGATGGTGCCAATGTAGAGGGACATGGTCAAGGGAGGGTGGAATCACTCTGTATCAAACAGAGGAGAACGGGGGAGCCACGGCAAACGACAATGGGAACAATATGGTTATTTCGGACTAAATGCCGAAGAGGGGTTAGGTTTTTCGATGCCGCACCAACCCCGGGTTTTGATCGTGTATCACCGAGGAGTATTTGATGGCAGAGACTGATGTAAACACTGAAGTAGACACTGATATAGACACTGATGTAGACACTGATGTGTACACTGACTTAGTTGAGTGGTGGTTAGGGTGGAGTGTACTCGTTTACTATTATAAGTGCGATTGAAGACGATCGCGGGATGTCAATGTAACGTTGCGGTGGAGGTTACGCCTCGATACTTTTTCTGACAAATATATGCACCACTACCGTCTCCTAATCCACAAAAAGAAAAGGGAACGTTTTTGCTAACACCATCATCATAGCCTGTGTTTTTTTCTATCAAATACTGCTGGTTGCTTGAAAGTGTGGGGAATGAAAGGCTGACAAGACGCAAATGGTGCGCATTATAATGTCCATTGCGATATCTCCATTTACGTGGGGTATAACCATCAAGGAGCCAGAAACAGTCCTAGACTATTGATTATGCTCAACCGTTTTGTAGTAGTATCATAGGCTGATTATATAGAGTTCTATGGTATTAGTTGAGTTGGTTATTGATCGATGGTCCTTTGAGAAAGATGCACGGCTGGTACGGTGTCCTATTGTCGACCCCGCCAGCCAATGACTAACCCCGAAGGCAGACGCGTCATCATTAACAAAGAGAAGAGTGTCTCCATGTCAACATCCATTCCAATCGGTTACGAGACCAATTTTATGAGCCAATATATGGGGTGTCACTTCAACTGGTTGTCAAGAGAAATGAACGATTGTCAATTCATGTGGAAGTAATCGTCGACGATGAACCTGCGATGACATTGTGGCATTTCATCTGAAAAATTAGGGGTAATTCTCGTAAACTGAAGGGTTAGAAAGTCATCCATTCATCACTTTGCGAGGGTGGTGCCTTTCTAACTCGATTGGGAAGGCGAGCGAAAAGACGAACCTAATTACTTTAACGCCGTGCAGAGAAGACATTGACCTTACAGCCACGACACCACGTACACTCAGCCCTTCACCGAAACGGCGTTACTCGACTCTTACCTTGACTTAACTTAACTCTCCCTCGCCCATGAATGCCCGTTAAGTTTTAGCCCTTCTCTCATTCAAGCTTACTCCATTAACCTTCACTCTGGTTTCACTTGACTTATCTACTACTACTTCGCTACAGTTGAATTGGCTAGCTAATTGTTTGTGTGGTTGGCTAGCTAATTGTTTGCGTGGTTGGCTTGCTAATTGTTTGTGTGGTTCAGTGTTTTTTACAGTAATGCTGTCTAGAGTGTAATTTAATACAAACGGGGGACCTCAGCTAATCACGGGGTGGTTCCCGGGGTATCTCGACTAGTCGAGGGTCTGTGTACCGAGGGGAACGGTAATAGTACAAAGGAGCGTAACGGTAATAGTACAAAGGAGCGTAACAATTAATTAAAAGAGCGTCGTTGGAATCGTAAATCGTAGATAAGGAGCGTAGGGCGATGAGGGACATCACACCGCGATAAAGCTTAATCGCGTGGGGGATCTGGGAGTATGATGAGCCACAATCGTCACCACATCATCGATCAGACACACCGCCATTTCTCCTAATTCTTCGAGTTCGAATTCTTCTCCCATCACCGGTTCTTCACAGTCCAGGAAAATCAGGTCCTCCAGATCACTAGAAAACCGCCGTTCGTCCCACAGCAGCAGGTCCAGGTCACATTTCGGCAGAGGAATCTCTTGGATGGCTTTTAGCGTCAGCGACAGCAGTTGTCGGGGAGGAGGCAGCGGTTCGGCGACTCGCCGACGAGGAGACCTCCGGGGGACGTCGGAGGACATTTGGTCAAACACTAGCAAGTTAGTAACACGAGTTTGGAAGCATTTGTCGAGGTAATGGCGCTATATATGGCACCGGTGCCAAATTGGGACTGATGACCAGCCCAGCAATTTCGCCTCAGACCATGACTGCACCACAGCCAGCAACACTGATATCAGTCACTTGAAACATCAAAAAGGGGCACGTACGAGGAATGGTATACTCAACAGCAGACATCGCCAAATGGTGATAGAAATCGGGGGTGACCACTGGTTTTAAATTGTCGCATTTGCTCCGCTGCACGGTTGTCAGGAGGATGTGGCCGGGGCGCCTCAACCATGCCGGCCACAGCCGTTGTAATGGAGACCACTAAAGCGACAAATACACTGACAACACCCCTGGTAACCAGGCGTGGCGATGCTGACACTGTCTACAACCATGAGCTTCTGTTTACTACCACTTTCTAGCCCTTAGCACTCACGATATTCGACTTAGTATGGCTTTTAATGGCAAGTTGCGTTGATACTCAGGGACCCTTAGCCAGCGTTGCCGACATATGCCCCTGCCTCACTCCTAACCGGATTGGGAAATGCGACTGCAGACGAAAACCCTTCGTCGGGAACCACCTGCTGGGAAAACCCGGTGGTAATGACCCGAACGAGGCGACGACTGTCTCAGTCCAGATTGCTTTGGTCGTTGACTAAACCGATTGTAGCGATGGTAGCGATTGACTGAGTTTTAGTCAGTTAGGATAGGTTGTAGACCGAGAGGTACCCTCGGGTGGTACCTCGGATCTCGAGGGTTCCCGAGGAGGGTCAGTTACAGACAGGTACGCGTAAGTTGTCGTCGGCTAATTATAGGCTGAGTGGCTAATTTCAAATGACGTTTTTTCGCACCCACGAGGGGGAGGTTACCCATTTCGGTTTATCACCCCTCCTTGGAAAATCAAACACAATTGGAGACAAACTTCATTAATCATACCATTGCTTGTGAAATTCTCCTAAGAAGGTAACCACACTCTTGGTGGAGCGTTGGGCTGGTCACTTGGACTTTCTGTTTTTGTATTGCGAGCCCTGCCCCACCTCCGAAAAGCTTAAGTGATTATGAGGCGACGACTCCGCTTGCTGTGATCCCCAGCCTACTGTTTTTCCCTCACGGTGCCAATAGATGCTATTGATGATGCCAACGTTTTCCATCATTGTTTTACACCGACCGGTTCTCCTCTATTTCATTAAGTGATCACTCCTGTATTCGTCTCACAGCCTCTTTCGGTACTAACGGAATCAATTACTACTCTATAGAGCAACTACCGCAAAGCCCCATTTCCTCAACAAAGAAACTCGACGCCAACGACACTCAACAACCAACCAAAGATCTTCACCCAGATCATTTGGCAACATGAATCAAAAACAAGAAAAAAAAAACGGAAAAACGAAAACCGGTAGCAACTGCTCGTAATGGAAGCCACTGCTCGTAATAGACAAAGGTGACACCGGTTATGGTTTTGTGGTGGGTTATGACTACAACATGGCTGGCTGTCGTCAATGCAGGTTAGCCAGCCTTTAGCGACAGTATTAGCCGATTCTCTGCTTCGGTTTACGGGAGTGTCGTTGCTAATGGTTTGTGGCGACTTCGTACTTTGAGGTCGAGCTTAATGAGGACACTAGTGGTTCCTGATTTGGCTTACGGGCGCATCGTCTAAACCAACGGTAGGTGGACGCCATTTGTTTACTACAGAGATGGACCCACCGGATACGAGAATGTACACACTTTTTATTAGTTTTAGGTCAAGCTAGTTTTTCGCCCGTTTGGGAGCCGGTTCGGCATCACCTTCTTCGTCCCCCGAAGTGTCGGCATCCGAGTCGAACTCTTCCGCCGGGTCGGAGTCAGACGCCCCTTCGAAGTCATCGTCGGCCAGTTCGTCTTCACCCGCCAGCCCCATGTCGACATCGCCGTCGTCGTCGTCGTCGCCTTCCTTCATCGCTTGGGCAAGCATCGCCTTGGCGATCTTCTCTTCGTTCTTCACTCGCAATCCCTTATCGGCACAGAACTTCTCCAACAGTTCCTGTTCGTCCTTATCAATCAGACCAAACGTGTGGGTGACGTTGGACCCTCTAAGGGCGATTTCAAGGTCGAACGTCCGCAGCGCCAGCACCCCACCCCCAGTACGCAGCATCGTCACCAGCAGCACTTCGGAAAAGGGGATGTACAACGTCGGCTTGGTGACAAAGAGGAAGCACCGGTCAAGCGGGTACAAGTACCCTTCCAGCGCCTTGAGCGAGCACAGAATGCCCGGTTGCAAAAACCGCAGCTGGAAGGAGCCGGGGACGATGACTCGGCGTTCGGTGAGCCCCTTGAAGCAATGCAGCACCACGATGTGGGCCTGGGCGTCGTAGTGTTTTTTAAGCCGCAGCTCGTAGGTGTCTTTGTACTCTTCGTCGGTCAAATTGAGATCGACTTCAAGCTCATCTTCTTGATTAAATTGCATGACCAAAAACGGATACCGCGTCTGCCCTTGGCGCAACGGGGGGTCGATCTGAAGCACAATGAGGTGGTGGGTGTCGTCGGGCTTGGGAAGCGAGAAAATCCGCTCGATTTGCTTGTACTGGATCTTGTAATCGTAGGTCTTACCCCGTAATCTGAGTGACAGGGCGTACATGTCGATGTCGTAACGACCCCGAGGCGTAACAAACAACGTATCTTGGAAGGCAACGATGGCGTCGCCAGCAACTTGACCGATGTCGGCCTTATCGCGGATTTGGTCGTAGAACGTTTGGGCAGCACTCACTTCTTCCTGTTCGGTTTGTTCGGTTTCCACGCCTTCATCGTTCTTGACGGTGGTGGTCTTTTCCACTTCTTCGGTCCCGGGGATGTAGAATCTCATTTCCACGAGTTCATCACCAGGAGCAGAGTTGGCATCAGCGGGAGCAAACTCCACCGCCACTTCGTTTTTCCCGGTCAAATTCGAGTTAGAAATCATCGAGTAGGGGACTTCGAACCCCGGCTTATTGGCAATTTCAAATACCAACTCATTTTTAGCAAAGTCGGTGGTGCCCCAGTTCCACCCCCTCATCGCGTGTTCCTTATGTTCCAACACCAAGCTGAAATTGCGCTGCAATTCCTGCTTAAGCTTATTGTAGTCTTCGACATCAAAACCGTCCAACATCACCACGCCTTGGTTCTTGGTCTGAACCCTCACTTCGTAGCCTCGAGCTCCTCGCGACCACAGCACACTGATGAGCTCGTTGGCGGGTAGAAGGAAGGGAGCGTTGTCCCCGTTATCGCCTTGGCCCTGGGCCTTACGCCACCCGAGCCCGGACTCGGCAATCCGCATCCGCCCGGACCCCCGGCTCTGATTAAGGTAAATGCGGTCAAAGTCGGTGTTGACCATGTTGAAGTGGAACCAACGCGCACTGGTGAAAAAAGTAGCAACGCGTACCCTACGAGACTAACACTCAGCCTTGCCTCAACAAGAACTAGGATTTAGCCCTTGCCTTGACTATGACATAGCCTTTACTTTGACTAGGATTCAGTCTTCACTCGAACTAGGATTTACTTTCCCTTGATTTACTTTTCCTTGATTTACTTTTCCTTGCTTTTGGAGAAGTCATACCCGGAATTGAATTCGCGTGGCTTGAAAGCATTGCTATTAGCGTGTAATTGCCACCAGTGTCTTTTGATGGACTAGCGAAGTAACCATTAAGCACTGTGGGACATTACCAATATTTACCCATATGGAATGTGTCCCTTTTTAGAACTAAGACGAACTTAGATTGTAACGACCCCCAAGTCCCCAGTAAGAGTCAAAGATCAGACTGTCCTAGTTGACTACTTTCAATCGAGGTACTAATATCCTCGTAAAGTCATCCACGTGGTATTCTAGTTACGATGTCATGGCAATCTGTTGTTACTCTTCTGTCAGATACAATCACCAACGATATCCATATGGTACGGTCCCAAGACTCATTAATCATGCTGTTATAAGTGTGGTATTGTTGCTCCCGTTAGTGGCACTATCCAAGCTAGGAAAGTCTGATCTGGGACATAGTCTAACTCTGGAGACTTACGGGAGTAGATGGTCTCGGTCCCCCTCGAAAAGTCGATCATTGTCCGGGTTTGTCACACGCCACCATGGCATTCGCCGACGGTCTCCGATATTTGCATCAATACGAACAATGGTTACGATCCATTACCAACCACCCACCCATCAAAACTAACGTGTGCACTTTTACAACCAAAATCAAACCCCTGATCCACACAGGCCCGGTTTACAAGTCAGATTTACACGGAGACTCTTTCCATTCTATATTTGGTACTTTGTCATATCATTTGACCTGAAAGTTGTGCCGATAGTTTGTTGGCAAGAAAACACCTATTGTCCAGTTGGCAACCGTGTACCCGCCCCTTGCACATTCTCACAAAACCCATCCCCATTGTGAGTTATTAGGTCCCAGAATAGGCACGCGACCTCGTTTGCTGTTGGCTCCAGGCTTGTGGAGCCAGCTACAAGTACACCAGCTCAACTCGATCATGACGCCTATTGACCAGTAGGAGCCCTTAATGATGGAGAACCTTACCACCAACCCCACCACTCGGCAACTAAGATCTAACCATTTCGAGAGTGGTTTTCTTGATTGCTGTTAACCGGGTCTTTTGATCTCGGTGATGTCGGCTTTAGCGTCGGCTGGTGAACCTCACGTTGTCGCCGATAAATCGTTGGGCTCTGACGTCATCGCTAGGGGAGAGCGTAACTGCTATCAACTCCGGAAAGGAAAATGTGGGGAAGTCTGCACCCCACGTGAATGCCATCGGACACAGAACAATTTGAACCATACGCGGCTCGCCTCGTCGGCTCGTGCTACGAGCCGATGGTTACCGCCCGCTAGCTGCAGATCACAGGACATCGCTACTTCGCTTCCCCTCACTCGGTCTCCACCTCACGTCAATCAAACGTGAAGCTCGTGCCTGTGTAAACTGTAAAAGAGGGGCGGGACCCTCCCCCGCTTTGCCTTACCGTCCTTCCCACTGAGGTTAAACTCCTATAGGTGCTTGTGGAGCAGGGCTCACATGTCAGGGCCTTCTTATACCGTCGAAGACTTCTTCTACCGTGACTTCTACTACTCTGGTTAATCATGGCGACTCAACAAGCAACGGTGGCCCCTTTGTCGCCTCAGATGATCAAGGAGCAGATCAAGGCGACGTTCCCGATGCCGGGAGCTCACGAAGCGGTGGCTCTTCCTAATCTGGCTCAACCGGGGTATCTGGCGATCTATCGGAACAAGTCGCTGCCCCACCAGTTGATCAATCGACCCCATCCTCAAGTGGCTACGCTTAACGACATGTTCGAGTGTGCTTCGACGTGGTACGCTGATTGTCCGGCGTTGGGGACTCGTCCTCGGTTGTATGATGGTACTTACGGGGATTACCAGTGGCAGACGTACCGTCAGTTTGCTGAACGTCGTCTCAACTTTGGCAGTGGTCTTTTCTTTATCTTGGCGAATAACCCTTATAAAGGAGCCGACGACTATCGGTACGACCCTAACGCGACGCTGCTGCCGTTTGTGGTGGCGTTATACTCTCACAATAAACCCGAATGGGTGATTGCTGACTACGCGTGTGTCGCCTACTCGGTGTGTAACACTGCTCTCTATGATCTGCTTGGTCCCGATGCTTCGGAGTACATTTTGCTGCTTACTGAGCTGCCAGTAGTGGTGGGGACGTTAGCCAACATCCAAAAACTTGTGGATTTGAAGAAACAACACCCGAAACTGTTGGCGAAGCTCGTGGCTCTCGTGCTGATGGACCCGTTGGGACCGCTGGACATCCGGTTCCGTGAACAGGCTCGTGAAGCCAACATCGCCGTGTACGACTTTGAAGAAGTGGAAGCCATGGGGGCGTCGTCGAGACTTCCTCCCATCATCCCGACTCCGGAAACGTTATACACGATTTCGTTCACCCTGGGGACGTCAGGAACGATGCCCAAGGGAGTGGAACTCAAGCATAAGCTGGCGGTGCTGGGGCTGATGTTACGGATCAGTGTGGGGAGCCAGTTGGAAAACTATACCGTGTACTCGTTTCTCCCGTTGGCTCACATCTATGAACGGTCAGTGTGTCACTCCAACTTGTTCAAAGGAGCACAAATTGGGTTCCCTAAAACCAATACCCTTGCTCTGATCTTAGAGGATATTAAGCTTCTTCGTCCTCATGTGTTAGCGTTTGTGCCCCGGGTGTTTCTGCGATTGGAAGCACAGATTAAGGCCCTCACCATCAACAACCCCGATGAAGCTGTCCGGGAACGGTTTAAGTGGGCTATCGACCGCAAATTGCAGCTTCAACTGATCACTGAAGGTGACCCCGGTGCCGATGCCGAAGCTGATGCCATCATTGCTCCCCTTAGAGAGCACTTTGGTATGGATCGTCTCATATCGTTCAGTACGGGATCTGCTCCCAGTGCTCCCGAACTGATCCAGTTTGTCAAGGCAGCGTTAAACGTCGGTGTGTCGCAAGGATTTGGGATGACGGAGACGTTTGCTGGTGTTAGTTCGTCTCCTCCCTACGACATTAAGCCGGGCCTGGTGGGAGCGGTTGCTCTCACCTCAGAAATGAGGCTTAAGGAGCTTCCCAACATGGGGTACATTGCCAACGATCCCAATGGTCCTCGTGGTGAGCTTATGCTCCGGGGTCCTCAGATCTTTGAGCGCTACTATAAGAACCCTGAGGAAACGGCAAAGGCCATCGATGCCGACGGCTGGTTCCATACCGGCGACGTGGCCTGGATCAACCCCAAGGATCTGAACCGTATGAGTGTCATTGACCGGGTGAAGAACTACTTGAAGCTTGCTCAAGGAGAGTACGTTACTCCCGAACGGTGCGAGAACTTGTATATCGCCATTAATCCCATCATCACCCAAATCTTCGTCTATGGTGACTCCCATCGCGATTACCTTGTGGGAGTGGTGGGTTTAGACGAGGCCATGATGACGAAGTTTGTGTCTAAGGTGCTTGGTCGTCAATGTGTCGATTATGACGCGACGTTGAAATTGTTGAATGAGCCCGAAGTGAAGCGTCGGGTGATTGGCTACTTAAACCAAAACGTCGGTACTCGTCTTCAAAGTTACGAAAAGGTAAAGAATGTGCGGTTTGCCCATATGCCATTAGGAGCGGCTGGCGGAGACTTCTTGACGCCAACGTCGAAGTTGAAGCGGCAAGTGGCGACAAAACACTTTAAGCCGTTGTTTTCTGAGTTGTATGAAGAAGGATCGTTGTTTGAAAGCAAATCGAAGTTTTAGCGTGGTAGTAGAATGTCCTAGTGATATTAATAAACATGATACAATCAACCCAGCCAACCGGACTTTGCCCGTCACTCTCTCTGCTTAACTAAATTTCTTTTCTCTCCATTATTCCTTCACTCTTACTTCACTCTTACTTCACTCTCCCATGGCTTTAAACTCAGCTTCCTCAGATTATTCGCTTAGTCGTCACTTTCACTTGAAGAATAAGCTAAGGACAATTTATACGAAAGAAAAATCTTACCTAGTCGAAAATGAACGTATCAGATTTCTTCTAGGTATTCGATCAGAATGCAACTTTAGGCTCCATGAACTACGAAGTTCAGGTCTCAAATGACATCAGCATTAGACCGTAAAGTGTACAAGAAGATGTCTCTGCAGGAGTCTACAAAGTTTAAACCAACTCCTAGACTGAGAGGATGGGATTAACTATGGTAAAAACAAATAACGTGGTCTAGATGTTACTTGACTAGAGGCATAGTAATATTAGACAACAATTCTGAGATGTTATATCCAACATAAGAGGCCATGAACTATCATGCCAGGCTAGGTTGTAGCAAGTCTTTGAGTTAGAGTGAATCCATTTGTGATGATTTCAAGTTCAATTTCGTTAGAGGAGAGTAGGTAAAGTAGAGTAAGTAGGCAAGACACATAGAAGCAGTGTCGGTTCAAGACTGAGTCCTAGTCCCCTATTTTCTGGCTTCGTCCTAGTCCCTATTTCCCGGCTTCGTCCTAGTCCTCTGAGTCCTGGTTTTTTCGTGGAGACCATCTCATCGCACGACCTCATCGCGACAGTTGGTAATCGCATTCGGCATCACACTCACATCCATGGCAGACCCGTTTCTCAGAGAACCCAAACGGAAGCGAGGGGACGCCCGGGACCCGTCGTCACGAGCTAAACGGAGCCGAGGCCCTGCTGTCGCTGCTGCTCCTCCTCCTGACGAAGAGATCCTGCTGGCATCCGAAGATGAACACGAAGTTAACGATGTCGATGACGTCCCCGAAGACCAGTTGGACTCCGACGAAGAATTTGCCGGTGAGCTGGCCACCGACAAACGGAGACGATTGGCGAAACAGTACTTGGATAACCTCGCTATTCATGACCATGACGGTACCGACTTCGATGCCGCTGACCTTGACCGCGAGTTAATCGCCCAGAGATTACAGAGTGACGTCGCCGAACAGAAAGGGTACGTGTATAAGTTCATTGGCGATAAGATTGCTGCTCAGATGGGCGAAGTTCCTGCTAAAGTGACGCGGATGGGGTGTCGAGCTCCTACGGGGATCGCTGCTTCTGGCTCCTTTCTGTACGTGGTGCTGAAGGACGGACAACTCGTTAAATACACTCATAAGGGCGACCAGGGGAAACTTGTTCGGGTGAAGCACACTAGTGTTCGTCAAGCGGTCCGTGAGGACGACTCGGTGGCGTATAATACCGAACTTACCTGTGTGGCAGCCCTGCCAAAGTTTGTCGTCACTGGTACCAGTGATGGCCACTTGATCATCTGGCTGTCGGACCTGTTGACGTGTCTTAAAGTCCTTAAGACTCGGGGAGCCGTGCTTGCGGTTAGCTTTCGTCGTGGCAGTGACCAGCTCTACGCCGCGTGTCTGGACTTGAAGATCCGCACCTACCTGATTAACCAGTTCCAACAGCTCGAAGTGTTGTACGGACACCAGGACCAGATCACTGACATCTGTGCTCTTGCTCGGGAGACGTGTGTGCTGGTAGGGGCACGGGATAAGTGTGCCAACTACTGGAAGATTGCCGAGGAGCTGAGACTCACGTTTAGAGGTGGCGATAACCCGAAAAAGGTGCTGGTGACCGACGACTACTTCGAAGGACTGCTTGATTGCGTGCTGATGAACGACGAAACCCATTTTGTCACCGGTAGTGATAACGGTAACGTGCTGTTGTGGTCGTTACTGAAGAAGAAGCCCATGTTTACCAAACGGGTGGCCCACGGCGTCGAGCCGGCGTTGACGACGTTGGAAGCCACCGCCGAACGTGACGCTGCCGACACAGATATCCCTCGTCCTCAACCATACTGGATCACGGCGGTGCACGCGATTCCGTTCACCGATGTGTTCTTCACTGGGTCGTATCTGGGACAAGTGAAAGTGTGGAAATTGGACCAAGAACTGCAATTGCGGAAGTTCGAGCTCATAGGCGAGGTCCCCGTACGAGGGTGTGTGGTGCTGATCACGCTGGAGGAGATTGGTGATGGTAAGGTGGCGGTGATGATATTGACGCTGAAGGAGCACCGGTTGGGCAGCTGGTTACTGGATAAGATCGAAGGGCGCAACGCGGTGGTGACGATGGTGTTTGATGCATAGACGGCCGGCAATCGGTATTTCATATAGATAGTGTAATAATCGCATACTAGGATTTAGTCCGGGACTAGGATTCAGCCCTTCCCCGACACTAGGATTTAGCCCTACCCCGAGACTAGGATTTAGCCCGACTCCGGGACTAGGACTCAGCCAGGACTAGGACTTAGCCAGCACTAGGACTGAGCCTTGAATCGACCTACCACTGAGATATTCATCGATGGTTTTAAACAGGCCTTTATCGACACTGATTTAGCATTCTCCATTGTCATTCGTCATCGTATAATCGGTGTCATTCATCACAATTTATTGGTAATATTTCCCATCTTAGTGATTAATAGAGATGGAAGTGAGTACATAGTCTTGGTGAGTTTGACAAACGTCTATGGTCGATCTCACAATTAGGCTTTATCACTATGATTGTCGAAATTGCAGACTAAACATCTAAACCTGGTAATTGTGAAAATTCACACACCAATTAATTCAACTTAACCTATAAAGGCTTGAGGAGAAAGCATTGTCTCGTTGATAATAACTCACTAGAATTGCGATTGGGGCTTATCATCGACAATTAGAGTGGAGAGGTAAGGCCGACTTTGAAAAAAAGCCTTCAATAAAAGGCAGTCTCGGTTCAAGGCTAAATCCTAGTCGTCTCGGTAAAGGCTAAGTCCTAGTCGCAGGCTAAGTCCTAGTGGTCTCGGTATAAGGCCAATTCCTAGTCGCGTAGTCGCAGTCCTAGTCGTCGCGCTACCATGCGACCCCGGACCAATCACAACCCCCGACCGACGTCGCACTGAGGTTTTTTTTCACCCTAACGATCAACCCTTCCGTAACCGAATCCTCAGCATGTCTTCCGTTGCTAAGCAAGTCACCACCAAGATCGACTGGTCGAAGGTCATTTCGTCGCTCGGGTTGACCGGGCAAACCGCGGCGTCGTTGTCGGCGTTCAAGAAGAGAAACGACGACGCCAAGAAGGCGGTGTTGGACCTCGAAGCCCAACCGCAATCGGTCGACTTTGCCCACTACCGTAAGGTGTTGTCCAACCAAAAGGTGGTCGACGAAATCGAAAAGTACGTCAAGAACTTCACCCCCGTGAAGCCCGACGTGTCGAAGGTGGTGTCCAACATCGAGATCTTCGAAAACACCGCCGTCGAAAACGCTAAGTTGACGGAAAAGTCCGTCACCGAGGAAATCAAGCAATTGCAAGCCACCCTCAAGGATATCGAATCGGCCAGACCCTTCGACCAATTGACCGTCGACGACGTCGCCGCCGCCTCCGACTTGGACAAGAAGGTCACCTACATGGTCAAGAACGGGAAGTGGGAAGTGCCCGGCTACAAGGAAAAGTTCGGCGACTTGACCGTCATGTAACTTTTGCATATAGAGTTAAATTATTACGATTTTCGAGACAATTCGACCTCTCCCGTCGTCCCTAAGTAGATCACTCGATCGAATCGTTCGGCAAATGCTACTGGCACTGCCGAGACGTCCAGCCAGCGACTGACATCATCACTGTGGATTTGTCCTCGGTCTTCTAGGTAGCCTCCGTCGATGGTATGGTCCATCATCGTCACCACTACGACAACTCCGTAGTCAGTAAGTTGGTTCACTTTGCGACTAAGGTCATGGTACCATGTCGTAGCGGTTGTTGTAGGCAACAGACGAAGCTCCCAATAGAAGAGCAGGAGGTTCTCAATCACCACTGTCGATATGGGGACCTTAGATTGACTCACGGCGTTAACAGCTTCGAGAAGGTGATGGCTCCCGTCGCACTTCCATCCACTAATGATATGAGCATTCGGAGCCAACGAAGTCACCGTGTGGCGTAATTGATGATGATCATGGAATACAAGGAGAGCCAGCTCTCCCGTAAGGGTGATTGATGGTTGGGAAAGCGTAAGGGTCAGTTTGGAGACTACCACTGCTTCGAGAAGTGATCGCGACTCCATAAAGTTAGGTGAGTAAATGCAATGATCACATAGTCACTGATAATTAAGCCTAACGTACGAATAACTTCAAACTAAATGATAAAAAGTATCTATCATATTAGTTTCGGACTTAATGAAAGGAATTTTCCCAATTGGCTAGTTTTTCAGAAAATGGTAACTATTACATTCGAAGAATGATAAATGAAAACCCAATAACTTACAACGTAATCTTGCCAGTTTGTTGGACCGGTTGTCTAAATTTAGCATTATATGATTGGCTGGCTTGGGCTTTTAGTTGAGTAATCCACCAGTAGAGCTCATGAGTGATTGTTAGCCAAATTGAAATTGTAGAAACAGGACAAGACCTTTATAGTTTTTGGAATGAGTGACACGTCCTGAACACAAGCTATCGTTACACTCCTTAATCTCTCGTTGTCTTATCATTTTAAGCCCTCTTCATTGTTATCTCGTATTTTAATTTAGTTCTATTCTTAAAGCAGGTTCGCTCGAGATTAGGCAGACACCAAACAAACCAGTAGAATTGCTCCCGGGTAACGATATCATGATACTGGTAGAGTATGATCGTCGTTTGGCTCGTAACTAGGGGACTTCGTCAAAATAAAGTCCACCACTCCGGCTAGAGACCATTGGTAGACACCATGTTGTGCCTAGTTTGTCATTCCCAACTTGTGTGTGGAGATCGCCTTGTCAACTAGTTCTCCGTATATTGTATATCGTATTAGCCGACATGATCCCGGGGACTAGGTTTCAGTGGTAGCTGCTAAGTTCAATCAGTTGATGGTGACGCAGCTGCTCCTCCGGTTATTGTCGTAGATGACGCTTGTTATCATAAGTCCTAATCGGTTAGTTTAACCCTATTTTGCTACTCGTCAAATCACGTGAAAAACGAAATTCCCGGAGTCCTCGGATAATAGCGCAATATATGAAATTTTACAGTTATTGAACACTTTTTACCGGTCCAAGACGTGATCTACAGGAAGTCTTTCACTTATTAATTACTGTCATATGTCGCATATCAATATCAAGCCATGAGGACCATCAACAATGAGGTTTCAGAGCCAAAGAAGTGGAATTTGGATCCCGACACAAACTGTCCCCGCAAAACCATCGAACCGTTGATAAAAACCCCAGTCTGAATACCTGATCCACCGCCATTGTGGGTTAATGTTTACTGAACCAATCAGTCCGAACGAAAAATGTGTTTTTGGAGTGGTAGGACTAGTGATAGCAAAAGGGTAAAGAAAGATAAGTATCCAGGCAACACTGACAAGGAAGCGATTTTGCTTGGCAGAGGTCTTGATCCTCAAACTCAATAAGCAAACCTGGCTCCCCAACAATGACCTAGAAGCTTCTAAACCCTTTCCCATCGGAAGGAAGCGATTTTGCTTGGCAGAGGTCTGGATCCTCAAACTCAATAAGCAAACTTGGCTCCCTCCAAACCAGCAATTTTCACCAACGAATACAACAGCCAGCAGAGATCGCTTGCGATGATCACCAACATCCACCACCTTCTGCTTGAACCTTAGCAACCATGGTCCCCAGCAAGATATTGAGTTATTTTTTGGGATTTAATGGTTTTCTGAATTTTTTTCGGATTGGTTTTTTGATTTTTCAATTTCCAACGACGATCCTTCAACTTTTACCAATGGTTTTTTGAATATTGGCGTGCTTCTTCTTTGAAAAGACACAGCTTGACGACTATTGGGGTTTGATTGCTGCTGGGGGGCCTTGAGCTCGTCCTCCCTCTTGTTGAGCTCTTCCTCCCTCTTGTTGAGCTCTTTTTCCCTTTTGTTGAGCTCACCCTCCCTCGTCGTGTTTTTCGTTGCAAGCTGCTTGATTGTCTCACCCTTCGCTCTAAGCATGGTGCAGTCATTGTCGAACTTTTCATATCTGGCCAGGTAATCGTTGAGCGCGTGGTCCTTGGCATCGAGTTCCAAGACCAATGTGCCGTTGAGCTTCTTCGACTCCTCAAGCTGCTTCTTCAACTCCTCATTCTGACCCTTAAACGTCAGTTCCAGCGTCTTGAGCTCGGCGAGTTGTCTTTGAAGGTTCAGTTCCCGCTTGGACACCGCCTTTTGCGCCGTCAACGCACCGGATTGTTGTGAATTCGTGGCCTGCCGCTTGTATGTGTTAAGTTCCAGTTCAAGCTTTACTTCCTTTGCCCTGAACGCTTCGGCTTGTTGTCCTTCCTTTTTCTTGAACGCATCGTATTGTTCTTGTTTCTTTTGCCTGAACGCATTGGCTTGTTCGTGTTCCTTTTGCTCGAACGCTTCGGCTTGTTCTCGTGCCTTTTGCCTGAACTCGTCGGCTTGTTGTCGTGAAACTTTACTGGACGCTTCGATTTGTTGTTTCAACTCCAGTTCCTTTTGCTCGAACTCTTCGGCTTGTTGTTGTGCCTTTTGCTCGAACGCTTCGATTTGTTGTTTCAACTTCAGTTCGTTTTTCTTGAACGCGTCGATTTGTTGTCCCTTTTCCTTCAACTCTTCCGCTTGTTGTTGTTCCTTTTGCTTCAAGTCTTTGATTTGTTTCTCGAGTTGTTGTTCAAGGTCTTTGGTGGCCTTTAACTTGTCAGCATGCGATGAAGCTAATTGATGACTATCCTGTTCCCGCGCAATGGCATCAGCGAGACTTTGTCGAAGAACCGACAACGTCAGAGAGGAGGTGATCTTGAAATAGTCACCTCGCAACAAACGGTAGACAGTGCCCAACAGGAGGTTCACGATTTCCGCAATGATCAAAAACATGAGGCCCATCATCACCAAGATTGGAATATCGTTAGGGTTGGCGGGAGTGACAGGAATGGGTTCAAACGGAGGGAGATCCGATTCCACATACTTCTTGAGCTTCAGTTTGAGTGGTCGCTGCCACCAAGATTTCCACCAAGATTGCTCCTGCTCGTCGTCAAACATATACGAGAGCATTTCCGAAACGTTAAAATGAAGGAACCCTCCCCACCGGAACATTTGCGCAGGTTGTGATTCGGCATTCCACATCATTCCGTCGTAACTGACATCTTTGACGGTAGCATTCTCCCAGAGGCCCCGGGGGTAATTGAACGCACGAGACAATGACATCACCAGAAACACGGTCAACAATATGGCTAAGAGGGTCCACCGCGATCGGGGCGGCTTGACGTTGTCTTGAGCCTCTTGCTTTTGGGCCTCTTTGATCTTAAACATGAGTCGGTAAAGGCGACGACAGATACGCCAAAGAATGGGAACCCCGAACAAAC